>JAMPIV010011618.1:507500-591508 GCA_024509875.1 Oreohelix idahoensis
AAAACGAAAGGTCCAAATCCTCATTCCACACAACCTGCCTAAGGAAACGTCTTCGAATTTTTTGGCCGAAACCATCTCCAACCAATAACGGTGCAATCAAAAAGGCATGCACGCCATCATTGCAGACAGACGCTGGTACTGGGTTGGCCATGTCCTCAGAAGGGACCCTGACACCATCACCAGAACTGCTATGCTATGGACCCTAGAAGGACGGCGAAAGAGAGGCAGACCAAAGACAACCTGGCAGAGAACAATAAGTTCTTGGATGCAAAACATGAACCAGAGTTAGTACACGGCACGAAGGATGGCCACCGACCGAGCAAAATGGGGACAGTTTGTTGCTGCCCTACAAAACGCCACTAGGCGTGATGGCCACTGACTGCTTTGTCAGAAGAAACATTAAGAAGAAGGCTCTAACAAGGATTAAATAGGTAACCTTAACTGAGCGTATTTGAGTCCGATGGTCACTTCTGTAGCTAGATGAATATTCAGCTTATTTATAAAATTGACAAAGTGTTGATTAGATTCTCGGATCGCCAGTTTTCTTTTAAAACTTTTTATTTTAAGCAGATTATGTTTTTTTTTTTTTTTTTTTGCTCATTATTAAAGAGGAACAGCAACTTGGAGGCTCAACAGCAAACATCTCTAGGCCACGTGATCAGACCGTAGTCCATTCTATTCTTGTTATATAAAAGTGGGCGAAAAAGAAAGCACTAACAGGTGGGCTCTGCATAACAGTGACTAGGACAGACCTAAATGATTGTTAACCAACACGCATTGTCCGTGCCCGTGAAAAGCGGTAGAGCCATCACCACGGGCAGCCAGATAAGGATAAACTACTCCACCTAGGCTACTAGTGATTATCAACACTTGAAACAGTTGATAATGATATCACAACATGCGACGCGAGCAGGAATAATATTTTATTTGTATAACAATACGGGTGTTGGCTGCTCGCGTGGCGATCAGAAAAATAGTGATCTCTATCCGTTGGTCTCTGGAGTGAATTAGGTATTCCTGAATCATGGAATAAATATAACTGACATTCTTTTAAACTCTTCCCAGCGTTTTGATACTAGACACCCGTTAGCTATGTGCACACGCTGACATGCCAAATAATTAAACTGCGCGTGCCACCAATTCTGAAATGAATTGTTTTCGACACCTAAATGCTGCAACATTAAATTCACTTGGTCAGTTTGTAAGCTTGTTCACCGTCTCAAGTGACAGCCTGCCAAGTCTTTTTCATTTTGTTATAAACAATTTGGGCTGGCAGTTTTTCAAAAGCATTTACATACCAAAAACTAGCGAAAAGCGAGCTGTGAAAAAGAAGTGAAAGACAAGACAATTGCCAGAAATAACGATTTTAAAATTTTGAAAAAAGGAGGCACACCGGCGGACATAAAAAATACACGAAGTGTGTGTTTGTCAAAACGTCCATGAAGATAATAATGATAACAAAGATAATGCGACAAAAGTGGAGAGAGCAGACTATTCGAAAATGTAAATGTCTGGTCTTGCATACTGGCAAGGGACTTGCCCTTCTGTAGAGAAACATTCAAATGATTAGTGTGTGAATATTATGTTCGTTTATCTAAAATATATTTTAAAAACAAACTGTATTTTTAATGTGTCAAATTTGTGTGTGTCATGGCTGACTGTGGGTTAGGTTTTCCTTTAAGATGCATGGCTACTGCAAGATTACTGGCAATTAATCAGTGACGCCTCCAGACAATAAAGCATGTCATTACTTTGTTTCTAAAGATGAAATAGTTGCTCGTCTTTGTGACATGCAAGAGAAGCCATCACAGCCGGCACTGACACCCTAGCAGAGATATTAATTATTACACAAATTACTTATTAAAGTCTGAAGGAGAGAGATACAAATAAACCGGAATGCAGAATAACCTATCACGTTGCAAAAGAACTGAGATTTGCAAGAGCGCACAACTTGGAGAGAAATAACTTTCAGTGCTAGCACAAAACATTAAACAGGATTATCCTATGGATATTAATAGAGGCCATAGCCAGATTGTTGAGAGAAGGACAAGGAGGTTTTCGGCAACAACAAATCATGCACAGATATATAGCTAAACCCCGCATAATTGTTGAACAGAGGCTGCAAGTCAACACTCCACTTTACTTTAGATTGTGCACGTTGACAAAGTAGTTACCAGTTTAGACAGCGTGGCAGGAAGTTTGAAGAGGCATGATAGCCTACCCTACTAACTGATTCTAGATGCGGCAATCAGAATGGTGAAGGTATTGACCTATGAACCCAAGAAAGCAAAGTTAACATCAACACTATTATAATCAATAAAATCATAGCATTTCAGCTCGTCACTGTCGTGAAATATTCTAATCCACATATATAAATTATCAGGTAAATATAAAGCCTAACAAATAAATTTAATAAAGAAAAGAGCAATGGTAAAATAACAGTGCTGTCACAAAGAATGTACTCGAAATCCCCTTTGTTTTATGTTTCGTCTGCAAATTGTAACGCTTTCACGTTGATAGTAAAAGCCTACTATATTATTACCCGCTTTCTTCAATGAAACGTGTACTAAACTTGAGATACGCAAGCTGAAACAATGACCTAAATTTAATATTTCATTCATTCCATTTTATACACAGCGTAACTAAAAGACAGATAAAGCAGGATAGAGAGAAGGGAGAGGCAGAAAGCCGAACGCATGCAAAATTAAACACGCGTCTCGCTATTAATGCCACCCCAACAAGCGTAACGCGATACACAATTACTACTATCACGCGTGTAAGGCCACATGCACTAACTTTTTCGGACGGACAGTGATACAAACACTAACCTTCCCAGAGTTAGGTTTTAAAATCCTGAAAAACGCTTATTAGAAAAGATAACATTAGATGGGTTTACGTTTGAAAACATTACAGTACCCAGACAGCACATCTTCGAAACAGGAGGTAGAAGAAATTGCATATTTTGAACGCAGCCACGTAGCTCTTTTAAATTTGTATATTTGGGTTCCTTAGGGCTTGCTGACAAAGAATATGTAAAACGTTACGCAAATAGTCTAGGAATTAACAAGTTATAACCAAAATAAAATAGTGGGGATGCCTGACAGCATGAAATCATTTCTGCTCATAAAATTTTTTTATAACGTGTTTGAAAAAAACCTTACGTACGGAAATAGCCTACCATGTAAACTCCAAATTGATTGGAGCGCAACAAATATAAGACTAAACACGATTGGTCGGACTATAAATACTATCTTTGGTTGTTAGGGGAGACGTAGGAAGGTAAAAATGTTTCAAACACTTGTCGAAACGTGGCTCCATTGGCCAGACTCGCTGATATAATCACTTAGGAGCGTTAGTTCGAGACCACTAGTTCAAATAAGCTTGATAAAGCAACAGTGCGTTGAAGCCAGCTCATATTTTTGCTAAATAAAAGCCTGGAACATAAGCAGATGGGAATTTGTGCCAGTATTTGTGCCAGAATTCATTGCTAGTCAACGTATCTGTGTTTATTCTATGAATTGTGGTAAGCTTGAAACATTCAGTATCTTTTAATGAAAATTGAATGTGAATTGTTAATTTATGCCTGTATGTATGTGTAGTTCAGTAGCAAACATGATGTAAAGCCTAAAATGCTCCAGCCTGAACAGAAGGTGTCGGAGGAAAGTAAAACGGCATGGAATGGCCAAACAGTACACTGACACCTAGATGATTGACTAGAAAGAAATAATGCTGGAATTGCAGAGGCGTAGTAACCATTAAGGAGGTTAATACTGGTATAAAGTATTTCAGATGAAGCTGACAGTTGGCCTAACGCTCTGAACCCAATGTTTGTGATGTATTGTGCTCAGTGTAGAACTAGAGTATCAATTAGTTATGAAGTAGAAGGTACATCCTTCTTGTTTTCAGGGACTGTGGTCTTGACGTTATTGAGCAGCACCTGGTCAGAGTTTTGCTGAATCCAGAGTCGGACAGCATACTCCTTGGTCCATTTAGCTATCAGTGAGGTGTCTCCAGAGCCCAGGGGAGAAATCGAGCAGAGGAGTCTATTCCTGCCGCCATCACGCAAGATAAGCTGATGTGGCCAGCTGAGCTCAACATTATGTACCCTTATCTTAAAATGACAGTGTAAACTACAATTAAGAGGGGAATTTAATTGTTTTAATATCAGGAACTGAGAACATCTCCAATACTAGTTCCAATAAAGACAAACTATTGAAGTCATGATGACAAATACCAACAGAGCTTGAACAAAACAAAACCAGTATTACCTCATATTACTACTACACAACTGACACACATAGGATACTTTTAATAATATATGTCACTACAATATTCATATTGATAAATTCTGTACATATAACTTGTAATTAAAATTGATTGTGATTCCTGGTTCCCTTTGTATTTGAATCAGGACACATATATATTCATGATAGCAATGAATACATATTGTTATTTGAAAAGTTATCAGTGACTCCTTTAAGATATCCTTGTAGAGTGTTTTATGTATGTGAGTGTCACAGTGTTGTCAAGTGTAGTGGAATAAATTAAATTGTTTATCTGTCTGTTGTTGTTATGACTTACACTTCATCATACACATACCCTAGACATACAACGTAGTCATCACACTATTCCAGAATAATTCTGACTGAGATATATATATATGTGGCAGCAAGTAAGGTTATCTATAATACACTACTCTTATTAGATATAGATACCTTCACAGCTGATCTCAGTCAGTACACTAAGTCCCCTATAAATATTTATAACATCCCACTTCACCACATATATTGGGGTCTCGCTCTTGGGATTTTGAATCTTTACCTATTAAAAATATTGGGGGTAATTCACTTCAGGGAATATAAGAATTAAAAGGTATCCTTGGGTGGAATTAAATAAGGTTGAGCTCACGGTGCCTGTGTTGTCCATTAGATATATATTTAGAGATTGAATTGTTGGTTAGACATTGTGTAAATTTACCTGATAGACAATGGCGGACCTGGCCAAGTTTCGATCTGCTGCTGTTCAGACTGCAAAAGAGTTAGGATTAGATGGGCACGTTATGGTTGCCTATGTCACTACAGAATGTGACAAATTTATTGAACGCGAAGAAAGAAGGTTTGAAGCCGAAAGAAAGTTAGAGGCTGAAAGGGAAATTAAGAAGTTACAATTTGAGGCTGAGGCTGAGACTAAGAGGTTGCAGATTGAGGCTGAGGCTAAGAAATTGGAAGCAGAAGAAAGAAGATTGACTGCAGAAAGGGAAGAGAAGAAATTAGCTGCAGAAGAAAGAAGATTGACTGCAGAAAGGGAAGCAGAAGAAAGAAGATTGACTGCAGAAAGGGAAGAGAAGAAATTAGCTGCAGAAAGAGAAGATAAGAGATTACAAAGGTAACATGAGTTACGATTAAGGGAGTTTGAATTTCAGGGCCATGCTCCTGAAAATGGTGCCAGTCCCTTTGCCTCTGATGCCACTGCTAGCCAAGGAGCCTCAACCTCAGCTATGAATTTTCATTTAGATCATTTTGTTGAGAAAGACGATGATATAGAGAGCTACCTAAATAGGTATGAACTATTAGCTACCACATATGGGTTAGAGAGAGAAAGGTGGAGCTTAAAGTTATCTCAAGGACTTCGTGGGGCAGCTTATGAAGTTTTTGCAAAAATGAGCAGAGGTGATCAGGAAAATTATGACATGCTAAAGCAGGCTCTTTTGTTAAGGTATGAAAAGAATGCAGAATTTTATAGGAAAAAATTTAGGAATGCTAAACTACTGTCAGGTGAAACCTATCACCAGTTCTCTGCACGAATAGAGACATACTTGGAGAAATGGACTTCTCTGGGGAAAACCCAAGACCTTAAGGAAATGGTCCTTATAGAGCAATTAAGAGAGTCCATGGCTCCAGACCTGAGAAAGTTTCTCATGGAACAAGGTGCAGAGAGGCTGGGTGAGTTGCTAAATGTTGCTGAAAGGTATCAAGCAGCTCAAGCAGAGGTAACAGGTAATAAAAAGAAACAAGTGGATAACTTTAGGGCACCACAGAACTTTAATAAATTTGATCCTAAGGATCAAAACAAAGGTAAGCACCAGTTTGATAGGCCACGGTATGAAAATAAAAATAAATTCCCACAATTCGATGAAAGGAAATATGATGAAAGAAAATCTTTCAACCAAGGAAAAAGGTGGTGTAAAAATTGTCAGATGGACAATCATGACACTGACCGTTGCAGAAGGAAACCTGTGTATATGGCAACCCTTCAGGTCAGGTCGACCTCAAGACAGGAGGAGGATATTATGTTGGATACCACTCCAGAAGAGATGAGGAAGGCACAGGCTGGGGATAAAATACTCAAGCCTTGTTTCAGAAAATTGTCAACTGGTCATACAACTCCAGGCAAGGGAGATTTTTACATGAAAAACAAGTTGATGTATAGGAAGACTGGAGCTAGATCCAAAGGTCAGGGACAGCTGGTACTTCCAAAAAGATATAGGGCAGACTTAATAAGGAGCCTACATGTGAAACCAGATGGGGACCATGAGAAGATAGGTACCATCATTCAAAAGGTGGCTCACAATTATTATTGGCCCAAAGCAAGATGGGACATTGAGAATTTTGTAGAAAGGTGTAGCATAGCACATGAGGGAACACCCACAAGTGGGAACATGGATCAGGACCTGGACACGCCACGGGGCAAAATTAGGCCTGATAATAAAAAGAAAAGTAGATTTGATAAAGTGGACCAAATGGAATGGGAAGCCCCTTTTCACGGACAAGCTTCACTTAACTGTTTTACAATGGCCACTTTGCGGAGAGTGCAAAAAGATGTCTTACCCCAGGATAAGCCGAAAATCCCTCAATCGGACTTAAACAAACTGGAGGAAGAGGATGTAGAGAGGAAATCTCTCATCAAGAATTTTAAGTGAGGAAAAAGACCCAAAAGAAAAATTGGTAGCGGTCGTTTTGTGCATGATAATTCTGGGAGGAAAAATCATCACTATAAAGCTTCGAGTGGAAGAGACCATACCGGTGCATGGACAAATAGGTCCACACAATTAAAGGTCCATATGTAGCTTTGTTAAGAACGTGGACTGATGAAAAGGCAGAGGAAAACATTACATCTTCATACCAATATGTGAATGAGCTGACCACTCGTTTAAAAACTGGCTGGAAACTTGCCAATGAAAATTTGAAACAAGCCAGGAAGAAACATGCTGCCTATTATAACAGGAAGGCGAAAGACAGAGATTTGGCTGTGGGAGAGAAAGTACTGCTTCTTCTCCCCGGGAGTCAGAATAAGTTACAAATTGGATGGCAGGGTCCATATACAGTTCTAGAGAAGGTGTCTAGAACAAACTATAAGATAGATAAGAAGGGGAAAGAAAAAATCTATCATGTGAATCTCCTGAAGAAATATTTGGAAAGAGAACATCAGGAAGAGACACACTTGTTGACCTTGTCCATCGCCATGGAGATGAAAAAGGAACCACTTTCATCATTTGAGTATCCATTACACCCCTGTGAGACAGCAGCACAGGTGAAAATCAGTACACAGTTAACGAAAACTCAGAAAGAGAGAGTGCAACAGGTTCTAAATAATCATGCAGAGGTGTTAACAGACCGACCAGGGCATACAAACCTATTGGAATATGATATGAAACTGATAGACCCCACACCTGTCTGTATGAAACCATATTCGATTCCGTTTGCTAAGGAGAAAGCTTTGAAGGAAGAGATAGACTATCTATTGAAGGAAGGAATTATTTCACACAGTGAATCTTCGTATAGTTCCGGTGTTGTACTCTTAAGGAAGCCCTCTGGAGAACATAGACTCTGTATAGATTACAGGAGACTGAATGCTATTACAGAAGGACAGGTGGATCCATTGCCGGATACAAATCAGCTGGTTGCCAGTTAAATAAGGCTAAATATTTCTCAAGGGTGGATCTGAGTAAAGGATAATATCAGATTCCAGTAAAACCTGAGATCAGACAAAATTGTTGGATGTAAACATTTCGGAGGAACGTAATGAATCCCTGAGTTGCCTCTTTGATTGAGGATATTCCGAATGTTTCATACAGGATAATAAGAAGATTATGGGATCCACTACGAAAACTCTGCTATCACCAGGTATATGTTATCTCCTCATAACGTACATTTTGAGGAAATATAATGTTCTCTGGACATGTCATTGCGCAGACTCAGAGAAGAGAAATGGTGAATACGGGTTGCGAAGCAGCATTAAGACAAGCACTCACACTTGCGGCTGTTCAGTAACATAACCGAAATATATTATTGGTTGTAGAAGTCTGAGGCAGATTTCAAGAGTAGTGCCTACTCTGAATGGACCCAACTACATAAAACCCTGATAGCACCACAGCAGTGTAAAGTCAAGTTGACTTACATTTATCTATGTGTATATAGAATAAAGGACTGACATGGGATGTCTGTTTTAAGAGGGGAGGTGTCGTGAAATATTCTAATCCACATATATAAATTACACTGACTAACAAAAAAAAAACTTTTTTTTTCTTTCTCTAACATTTCTATGTTTTTCTGGTCAATTTTAATGCGCTGTTTTTAAATCTGCAAACCGTTTTTCTCTATCAGGTCGGGATCTCTAGAAATACGCAATTGAAGTTTTTTAACAACGCATACAGTATTACAATATCATTCGTACAAGAAGTATAACAGTTATGTAGGCTTGAATTTCTTTGCAGTCGACTTTCGTCGGTGAATGGCATGTGGTACATCGCGATGAAGCATCCAACAATAATCGGCAAGCATGGTCACACTCCACCGTCCTTGATAACGTGACTCCATTACGGCGATATCTTGATGGAATCATTCTCCATGTTCGTCGCTGACTTCGCCAATGTTGTCAGGGAAAAAGTTAAGATGCGAATCGAGCAAATGGATTTTGAGGGACATGTTACAGCCCATAATTATGTATGCATCTATGCACTGCTTAACAATATGCAACATAGTCGACAGATTTGTGATTTTCCAGAAAGTTATCGACGATCGATTTGAATGCCATCCATGCGCGAAGTTCACTACCATGTAACAAGTTCTCGAATTGTTTGTCTGCAATAACTTTCCTAATCTGAGGTCCTACAAAGATACCTTCCTTTATCTTTGCATCGCTAACTTGCGGAAACTTTTCTCGAAGATAAGTGAAAGCTTTGCTCGTTTATCTAACGCTTTTACAAAATTCTTCATGAGCCCCAACTTTATATGTAACAGTGGTAAAATGAAGGTGTGTCTTTGTTAACTAATGGCTCGCGTATTACATTTTTATGCCCGAGCTGCATACGATCCCGGATAGGCCACACCTTTCTTGCATAATGTTCCTGTCTGTTGCGGCTGTCCCATTCACATCGGAAGCAACAAAATTTAGTATACCCAGTCTGCATGCCCGTGAGAATTGCAATGACCTTTAGGTCTCCACAAATCCGCCATTGGTAGTCATTGTACTTTATTTTTTCCAAAGGTTTAGCCATATTGTCATAAGTTTCTTTCATATGAACAGAGTAGGCGACTGGAATTGATGAAAAAAAATTTCTGTTATGCAATAACACGGCTTTTAGACTAGTCTTGGAAGAATCGATGAAAAATCGCCATTCGTTGACTATGTGCTCATGACCGTTTACATCTTTGCAATAGCAAATGTCATCATCCATCTCAAAGTAATGAACAAGTTCTCTGTGTCTATGACGAAATTTAGATATCGGAGTATTGGGCGCTAAAAGATTCCATTCTTTGAGTCGCGAACCGAGTAATTCCGGATGTCCTTTGGTAAGAGCGAGATCACGTATTAGATCTGAAAGTTCTGAATGGTTAATTAAGTAAACACCATCATTCACCGGTATGTAATCTGAGTCAGAATTAGTTTCTAAAGCAGGTAAACTATCACTTTCTGATGGTTCATTTACGTCCAACGGATATTGTTCTGGTGGTACTTGGATCGGAATCGTGATTGGATCATGAGGCACTGGTTTCGAAACCGATTCAATATTTGGATAAACCACAGACTTTCTAGTTTTAAAAGTGAAACCATGGATATTTGTCAAGCGGAAGTAACAATCAGTAGTGTGATTTGTATGTTCATGCCATATTACTGGCACTCCAAAAGGCATCGACTTATGCTTCGGCGATTTTCGTAACCAACCTGCCAATGTATCGAACAAACTGCATTTGGCTTCCAAGATTTATTTGCATCATCAACTTTCGAATCGAAATAAAGTTCATATGTTTTCTTTAGTAATGCTGTAAAGTTTTTCTGGTCAACAAGATCGGTAAAATATCCGCACACGTAACAGAACAGATCAGCCGAATTTCTACAACTTCTAGAAGCCATATTTTGCTCAGAATTATTTAAAAATACAGTAACTATTTGAAAAATCGCGTAACATATGTCATGCATCTTTTAGCAGTATAAAAAGTAGAATTATGTTGCTTTTTATTAATTTTTAATAAGTTATATAGTAAAAATGAAACGGAGCAAATAACGGTTTCCCAAAAATATATTTATTCACAAATATCTTAAGAACCCGACGTGATAGAGATAAACGGATTTCAGATTTGAAATCAGCGCAAGAAACTGACCTAAGAACACTTATTCTTATATAAGAAAGAAAAATGTTGTTTGTCAGTGTTATCAGGTAAATATAAAGCCTAACAAATAAATTTAATAAAGAAAAGAGCAATGGTAAAATAACAGTGCTGTCACAAAGAATGTACTCGAAATCCCCTTTGTTTTATGCTTCGTCTGCAAATTGTAACGCTTTCACGTTGATAGTAAAAGCCTACTATATTATTACCCGCTTTCTTCAATGAAACGTGTACTAAACTTGAGATACGCAAGCTGAAACAATGACCTAAATTTAATATTTTATTCATTCCATTTTATACACAGCGTAACTAAAAGACAGATAAAGCAGGATAGAGAGAAGGGAGAGGCAGAAAGCCGAACGCATGCAAAATTAAACACGCGTCTCGCTATTAATGCCACCCCAACAAGCGTAACGCGATACACAATTACTACTATCACGCGTGTAAGGCCACATGCACTAACTTTTTCGGACGGACAGTGATACAAACACTAACCTTCCCAGAGTTAGGTTTTAAAATCCTGAAAAACGCTTATTAGAAAAGATAACATTAGATGGGTTTACGTTTGAAAACATTACAGTACCCAGACAGCACATCTTCGAAACAGGAGGTAGAAGAAATTGCATATTTTGAACGCAGCCACGTAGCTCTTTTAAATTTGTATATTTGGGTTCCTTAGGGCTTGCTGACAAAGAATATGTAAAACGTTACGCAAATAGTCTAGGAATTAACAAGTTATAACCAAAATAAAATAGTGGGGATGCCTGACAGCATGAAATCATTTCTGCTCATACAATTTTTTTATAACGTGTTTGAAAAAAAACCTTACGTACGGAAATAGCCTACCATGTAAACTCCAAATTGATTGGAGCGCAACAAATATAAGACTAAACACGATTGGTCGGACTATAAATACTATCTTTGGTTGTTAGGGGAGACGTAGGAAGGTAAAATTTTTTCAAACACTTGTCGAAACGTGGCTCCATTGGCCAGACTCGCTGATATAATCACTTAGGAGCGTTAGTTCGAGACCACTAGTTCAAATAAGCTTGATAAAGCAACAGTGCGTTGAAGCCAGCTCATATTTTTGCTAAATAAAAGCCTGGAACATTAGCAGATGGGAATTTGTGCCAGTATTTGTGCCAGAATTCATTGCTAGTCAACGTATCTGTGTTTATTCTATGAATTGTGGTAAGCTTGAAACATTCAGTATCTTTTAATGAAAATTGAATGTGAATTGTTAATTTATGCCTGTATGTATGTGTAGTTCAGTAGCAAACATGATGTAAAGCCTAAAATGCTCCAGCCTGAACAGAAGGTGTCGGAGGAAAGTAAAACGGCATGGAATGGCCAAACAGTACACTGACACCTAGATGATTGACTAGAAAGAAATAATGCTGGAATTGCAGAGGCGTAGTAACCATTAAGGAGGTTAATACTGGTATAAAGTATTTCAGATGAAGCTGACAGTTGGCCTAACGCTCTGAACCCAATGTTTGTGATGTATTGTGCTCAGTGTAGAACTAGAGTATCAATTAGTTATGAAGTAGAAGGTACATCCTTCTTGTTTTCAGGGACCGTGGTCTTGACGTTATTGAGCAGCACCTGGTCAGAGTTTTGCTGAATCCAGAGTCGGACAGCATACTCCTTGGTCCATTTAGCTATCAGTGAGGTGTCTCCAGAGCCCAGGGGAGAAATCGAGCAGAGGAGTCTATTCCTGCCGCCATCACGCAAGATAAGCTGATGTGGCCAGCTGAGCTCAACATTATGTACCCTTATCTTAAAATGACAGTGTAAACTACAATTAAGAGGGGAATTTAATTGTTTTAATATCAGGAACTGAGAACATCTCCAATACTAGTTCCAATAAAGACAAACTATTGAAGTCATGATGACAAATACCAACAGAGCTTGAACAAAACAAAACCAGTATTACCTCATATTACTACTACACAACTGACACACATAGGATACTTTTAATAATATATGTCACTACAATATTCATATTGATAAATTCTGTACATATAACTTGTAATTAAAATTGATTGTGATTCCTGGTTCCCTTTGTATTTGAATCAGGACAATTATATATTCATGATAGCAATGAATACATATTGTTATTTGAAAAGTTATCAGTGACTCCTTTAAGATATCCTTGTAGAGTGTTTTATGTATGTGAGTGTCACAGTGTTGTCAAGTGTAGTGGAATAAATTAAATTGTTTATCTGTCTGTTGTTGTTATGACTTACACTTCATCATACACATACCCTAGACATACAACGTAGTCATCACACTATTCCAGAATAATTCTGACTGAGATATATATATATATATGTGGCAGCAAGTAAGGTTATCTATAATACACTACTCTTATTAGATATAGATACCTTCACAGCTGATCTCAGTCAGTACACTAAGTCCCCTATAAATATTTATAACATCCCACTTCACCACAGTCACGCATCACAAGCTTTGAACAAATACACGCCAAGCCCTAATGCTCTGTACCATCCGCTCAAGGTATTTCCATATCTTTGTCTCCCTCACAATTATGCTTAATTTCCTTCTCCATACTTTTTTTGTGTGTGTACTTCTCCATTTCTCCTACCGTGGGGGTTTCAGAACAAGAACTTTCTTGCAATACTATCAGTTAGTTTTCTCAATGCGTGTCCAATGCAACTGTGGTGAAGTGGGATGTTATAAATATTTATAGGGGACTTAGTGTACTGACTGAGATCAGCTGTGAAGGTATATATATATCTAATAAGAGTAG
Source organism: Oreohelix idahoensis (assembly GCA_024509875.1). Taxonomy (NCBI): domain Eukaryota; kingdom Metazoa; phylum Mollusca; class Gastropoda; order Stylommatophora; family Oreohelicidae; genus Oreohelix; species Oreohelix idahoensis. The sequence continues at coordinate 520,881 of JAMPIV010011618.1, forward strand.
TGTATTATATATAACCTTACTTGCTGCCACATATGTATACCTCAGTCAGAATTATTCTGGAATAGTGTGATGACTACGTTATATGTCTAGGGTATGTGTATGATGAAGTGTAAGTCAAAACAACAACAGACAGATAAACAATTTAATTTATTCCACTACACTTGACAACACTGTGACACTCACATACATAAAACACTCTACAAGGATATCTTAAAGGAGTCACTGATAACTTTTCAAATAACAATATGTATTCCTTGCTGTCATGAATGAATATGTGTCCTGATTCAAATACAAAGGGAATCAGGAATCACAATCAATTTTAATTACAAGTTATATTGTACAGAATTTATCAATATGAATATTGTAGTGACATATATTATTAAAAGTATCCTATGTGTGTCAGTTGTGTAGTAGTAATATGAGGTAATACTGGTTCTGTTTTGTTCAAGCTCTGTTGGTATTTGTCATCATGACTTCAATAGTTTGTCTTTATTGGAACTAGTATTGGAGATGTTCTCAGTTCCTGATATTAAAACAATTTAATTCCCCTCTTAATTGTATGTTACACTGTCATTTTAAGATGGGGGGACATAATGTTGAGCTCAGCCGGCCACATCAGCTTATCTTGCGTGATGGCGGCAGGAAAAGACTCCTCTGCTCGATTTCTCCCCTGGGCTCTGGAGACACCTCACTGATAGCTAAATGGACCAAGGAGTATGCTGTCCGACTCTGGATTCAGCAAAGCTCTGACCAGGTGCTGCTCAATAACGTCAAGACCACGGTCCCACAATTCATAGAATAAACACAGATACGTTGACTAGCAATGAATTCTGGCACAAATACTGGCACAAATTCCCATCTGCTTAAGTTCCAGGCTTTTATTTAGCAAAAATATGAGCTGGCTTCAACGCACTGTTGCTTTATCAAGCTTATTTGAACTAGTGGTCTCGAACTAACGCTCCTAAGTGATTATATCAGCGAGTCTGGCCAATGGAGCCACGTTTCGACAAGTGTTTGAAAAAATTTTACCTTCCTACGTCTCCCCTAACAACCAAGGATAGCATTTATAGTCCGACTAATCGTGTTTAGCCTTACATATCATTCCAGCCAATCAGTTCAAATGTAACTTGTGGCCCATTTCCCGTACAATGGTGGGTTTAAAAAAATCTACCACTGAGCGATTCTGATTTTGGGTGTTGTCTGACAGCACCATCATTTTATTTTGGCTATAACTTGTTAATTCCTAGACTATTTGCGTAACGTTTTACATATTCTTTGTCAGCAAGCCCTAAGGAACCCAAATATACAAATTTAAAAGAGCTAAGTGGCTGCGTTCAAAATATGCAATTTCTTCTACCTCCTGTTTCGAAGATGTGCTGTCTGGGTACTGTAATGTTTTCAAACGTAAACCCATCTAATGTTATCTTTTCTAATAAGCGTTTTTCAGGATTTTAAAACCTAACTCTGGGAAGGGTAGTGAATTTTGTCACTGTCGATTTGAAATAAAGTTAGTGCATGTGGCCTTACACACGTGATAGTAGTAATTGTGTATCGCGTTACGCTTGTTGGGGTGGCATTAATAGCGAGACGCGTGTTTAATTTTGCATGCGTTCGGCTTTCTGCCTCTCCCTTCTCTCTATCCTGCTTTATCTGTCTTTAGTTACGCCGTGTATAAAATGGAATGAATGAAATATTAAAATTAGGTCATTGTTCAGCTTGCGTATCTCAAATGTTTTTCCAAGAAATACAGCACACGTTTCATTGAAGAAAGCGGGTAATAATACAGTAGGCTTTTACTATCAACGTGAAAGCGTTACAATTTGCAGACGAAGCAGAAAACAAGGGGGGATTTCGAGTACATTCTTTGTGACAGCACTGTTATTTACCATTTCTCTTTCCTTTATTAAATGTATTTGTTAGGCTTTATATTTACCTGATACTTTATATATGTGGATTAGAATATTTCACGACAGCAACACCAAGTATCTTTTCCGCGCTTATTGTTCCACTGTATTTGTCTGCCTCTGCCCATCAGATCCACATTGGTGACCTTGTCTGTACCTTTATTTCTCGCAGGCGCGGATTTATGAACGTCTCTTTGTCGTCTTTATTAATCTCCATGTTTCAGAGCCATGCAGTAGGACAGCCTCAGTATTTGAACTGACCATTTATATTTGTTGAATTTCGTGGGTTAAATGACACATTGTTGTGGGTCATATCTTCTGCTAAGTTTCCTGAACACATTCTTACCACCTGTTTGTTCTACCGTCACTTTTGCTGTTCCTGTTATTATTATGGTTAATGAAAAAAAAAAAAACAAAAAAAAACACACAAATAGTAATACGTCTTACAAAGAGAAAGGACAAGAAAAACCTACGTTGCGGCCACAAGGCCTTCGTCAGGGACAGACAAACAACAGACAGGAGGGAAAGAAAATGAGAATTAAGTAGAGAACATGAAACTATAAAAGTAAGACAAAAAAACACTCCCTTATGTCCAGTCACATGGTAGAGCAAAGATGGCTGCCACTAAACCGGAAAGCGGAAGTGGATAGTACATAAAAAAACAAAAAATAACAAATAATGAAAACAAGGACTGGAAAACAGAGTGAGGGGAAAAGTGGGCGGACAAAAATAAAAAAATAAATATTAAGAAATAAATAAATAAATAAATATTAAAAACAAACAAATTAATTAATTAATTAATTAACTTAAAAAAAAAAAACTAATTTTTAAAGTGAGGAAAAAGCGAAAAAAAATATGGGTGATCGCGGTCATGGAAGGAAGTCATAATACAACTGGGACTAGATTTATGCGTAGTTCCCTGGGGTCTCTGAAAGGACAAATAAAGAATAAGTATACAGCTCACTCAACTGTACGACGGATGGCCGCCGACCGAACAAAGTGGAATCAATTTGTTGCTGCCCTGCAAGACGCCACTATGTGTGATGGCCACTGACTGCTTTGACGGTCGGCAGTAATGGATCAAAGAAGAAGGAGAATACTGCTCACTCAGGCATTTCGCACAAGGGGCTGACAACCTCATCGTGTAAAAAGCATTGCTACAGAAAATACCGTTACCGAAAGCATAAGAATGCTTGGTGCAGACTTCCTGCAAAAAGAGACTAACTGCAGTGGTAGTTCCATCGTCCATAAGGGGTGAAAAGGAACATGATTTAGCTTGTTTGCCTCATTTCTTAGATGTACGACCCGTTCAACAGTAGATAAGTGCCTTTTAGTTATATCCGGGTAAAATGCAGTTTTACGCTGAGCTGCAGGCCTACTTAAAGATGTTGCTGGTGTAAATAATGTTTGTATGTTAATCAGTTTTATGTTTTCTATTCCAGATAATCATCGCCATCATAGGCGTTTTATAACATGAATTCCTAATATTGAAAATTGTGTCACAGTGAGACATTTTTTGGCTAATAAGTAACATACATACACGAGGATGCTTGGTTTTAATGGTTTGGATATTTCTTGCATAGAAGGCAGCGAAATAAGGTAAATAGTGAAGCAGGTAAGACAGACTCCTTTACAAACCAAATAAATGTATGTCAAAATAATAATCAAAAAGGAAATAATCATAGACAGTGGCTTTAGATCAAAGCTTAAAACGGAAACATGCATTAAACCGTTCAAATTCTCAAGACGTTTATATCAGGTATCATGAAAATTAAACTATCCACAAATAAGAAACAACGCAGACTATACGTAGGAACCGGATATTTTGTGATTCTTCTTCTCTTCTTCTTCTCTGTTGGAGGCCATCTTCTCGTGCAGTGCCCCAGCTCTGGTTCATTCTTTGCATCTCGGCCTCCTCCCCCCCCCCCACCCCAAGTTGTTTTTGGTCGGCCTCTTTTTCGCATTCTTTCAGGGGTCCACAGTATAGCTGTTCTTGTGATGGCATCGGCTTCTCTTCTGAGGATGTGGCCAACCCAACTCCAGCGTCTTCCAGCTATGCTGCTGTGCATATCCTCTTGGTTGCTCCGAGTAAGCAGTTCTTGGTTGCTGATGGTATTCGGCTAAAACATTGGAAGGATTTTACTTAGGCAGATTGTGTGGAAAGACATTTTCTTCTTTGTTACTCTCCAGCATTCCGCACCATAGAGAAGCACAGAAATTACACAGCTCTCATATAATCTTAATTTGGTGGTATTTTGTGATAGAAGAACCTTATTCTACCGTGTATGCAAGACAGTACTATACAGCAATGTCTTCTAAAATATAAAATAAAATATTGTTCCACTATCGGAATACTGCAAACATACAACTTACCTCTACTGTTGAACAGTTGTTACGAATAGACCTACCAAGAAAATTACACAAAGTAGTAAGACTGTGTCTACCTAAGACAAAAATGTACATACAACAGTTAGACCATGTACAATAAAATTGTAAAGGTAAAGTAAATGTATAATTAATGCATACTTCGAATCAAGAGCATACATAATTTCAGCAAACTGCCAGCGGAATTCAGCACCGAATTTTTATTTATTTATTTATTTTTTATTTTTTTGAAATGAAAGACGAAAAATTTAAATAGAGATAATCTAGTCAGTTAGAAGAAGTTAACACCTTTAAATATCTGGGGTCTACTATATGTAGTGATGGAAGATCAAGTAAAGAAATCAAGACAAGACTTGAGATGGCCTCAGCTGCCATGACAAGGCTGAATGTGATCTGGAAAAGTAACATCAGTTTTTCTGTGAAGATCAAATTATACAAATCACTTGTATTATCTATTCTCTTATATGGGTGTGAGAGCTGGACACTCACTGCAGATACGGAGCGAAGGATTTAGGCTTTCGAGTATAAATGTTATAGAAGAATTTTGCGCATTTGCTATAAAGAGCACAAAACAAGTGTCTATGTTAGATAGAAAATAAACACGTATGCAGGCCAAGAACCACTTTTGTCAGTAGTGAGACGTCGAAAGCTTGCCTGGAGTGGGCATGTAACTCGTCATGACTCGCTTTCGAAAACGATCCTCCAGGGAACAGTCAAAGGTAAACGGAGAAGAGGGGCAAAGAAAATCCTGGGCTGATAACATCTAAGAATGGGCAGGGCACGGTTTTTCCACACTTGTACGCATTGCTGAGGATATAGAGAGCAGTGGAGGACCCTGCCTGCTGATGCTTCCACCATGGCACCCCTACGAACAATGACGGGTTACGGGTTGAGATGAGATGATGAATCAGTCATATAGTTTCCTTCGTGTGAAACACTTTTGAAACGCGCATACTGCTTCATCTTTCGAAGAAAATACCTTTGCCAGGTAAAAATAAAACGGAAAAAAAGGTCAAGCTGCCATCTTACTATCGGCTCTCCTCCGACAACACATTAATTAATTAATTATCCTTCAGCTTCACAGGGACCATAGTCCTTCAACAGACGTATACCAAGTCTTCCTGTCACGTGCTATCAGCTCAAAGTCTTTTAATGTCTTCCTCTTCATTTTCACTTGTCTCTCTTACTCTCTTCTCCGTTTATTTTTCTATCTACTTCTGATTCTTTTACCCTGCTGGTTGCAGAACAAGGATAGCCTTATAATGCTATCAACAGGTTTCTTAAATGTTTGTCCTATCAATCACCAGCATCTTCTTATTAGCTCTCGTTTCACTGACATTTGTCTGGTTCACTGGTTCTTCTTTATAATTAGTTTGTGTAATACACTGAAATTATGTTTATGTTCCTTTTGACAGTTGCGAATGTTGCTGATATTAGTCTGGGTCCAATTGCTTAAGTTATATAAGTGCCTTCTTTGCTCCCTTTTAACATTAGAGTCACAACTGTGGTGAAGTGGGATGTTATAAATATTTATAGGGGACTTAGTGTACTGACTGAGATCAGCTATGAAGGTATCTATATCTAATAAGTGTAGTGTATTATAGATAACCTTACTTGCTGCCACATATATATATATATCTCAGTCAGAATTATTCTGGAATAGTGTGATGACTACGTTGTATGTCTAGGGTATGTGTGTGATGAAGTGTAAGTCATAACAACAACAGACGGATAAACAATTTAATTTATTCCACCACACTTGACAACACTGTGACACTCACATACATAAAACACTCTACAAGGATATCTTAAAGGAGTCACTGATAACTTTTCAAATAACAATATGTATTCATTGCTGGCATGAATGAATATGTGTCCTGATTCAACTACAAAGGGAACCAGGAATCACAATCAATTTAAATTACAAGTTATATGTACAGAATTTATCAATATGAATATAGTAGTGACATATATTATTAAAAGTATCCTATGTGTGTCAGTTGTGTAGTAGTAATATGAGGTAATACTGGTTTTGTTTTGTTCAAGCTCTGTTGGTATTTGTCATCATGACTTCAATAGTTTGTCTTTAGGGGAACTATTATTGGAGATGTTCTCAGTTCCTGATATTAACACAATTTAATTCCCCTCTTAATGTTATTTTTACAAGGTCATTTTAAGCTGGGGGTACATAATTTTGAGCTCAGCTGGCCACATCAGCTTATCTGGCGTGATGGCGGCAGGAACAGACTCCTCTGCTCGACTCTCCCCTCGGCTCTGGAGACACCTCACTGATAGCTAAATGGACCAAGGAGTATGCTGTCCGACTCTGGATTCAGCAAAGCTCTGACCAGGTGCTGCTCAATACCATCAAGACCACGGTCCCTGAAAACAAGAAGGATGTACCTTCTACTTCATAACTAATTTATACTCTCTTTTTACACTGAGCACAATACATCACAAACATTGAGTTCAGAGCGTTAGGCCAACTGTCAGCTTCATCTGAAATACTTTATACCAGCATTAACCTCCTTAATGGTTACTACGCCTCTGCACTTCCAGCATTATTTCTGTCTAATCAATAATCTAGGTGTCAGTGTACTGTTTGGCCATTCCATGCAGTTTTACTTTCCTCCGACACCTTCTGTTCAGGCTGGAGCATTATAGGCTTTATATCATGTTTGCTACTGAACTACACATATATACAGGCATAAATTAACAATTCACATTCAATTTTCATTAAAAGATACTGAATGTTTCAAGCTTACCACAATTCATGGAAACAAACACAGATACGTTGATTAGCAATGAATTCTGGCACAAAATACTGGCACAAATTCCCATCTGCTTATGTTCCAGGCTTTTATTTAACACAAATATGAGCTGGCTTCAACGCACTGTTGCTTTATCAAGCTTATTTGCACTAGTGGTCTCGAACTAACGCTCCTAAGTGAGTATATCAGCGAGTCTAGCCAATGGAGCCACGTTTCGACAAGTATTTGAAAAAATTTTAACTTCCTACGTCTCCCCTAACAACCAAAGATAGTATTTATAGTCCGACTAATCGTGTGTAGCCTTACATATCATTCCAGCCAATCAGTTCAAATGTAACTTGTGGCCCATTTCCCGTACAATGGTGGATTTAAAAAAATCTACCACTGAGCGATTCTGATTTTGGGTGTTGTCTGACAGCACCATCATTTTATTTTGGCTATAACTTGTTAATTCCTAGACTATTTGCATAACGTTGTACATATTCTTTGTCAGCAAACCCTAAGGAACCCAAATATATATATTTAATAGAACTAATATGCTGCGTTCAAAATATGCAATTCCTTCTACCTCCTGTTTCGAAGATGTGCTGTCTGGGTACTGTAATGTTTTCAAACGTAAACCCATCTATTGTTATCTTTCCTAATAAGCGTTTTTTGTGATTTTAAAACCTAACTCTGGGAAGGGTAGTGAATTTATCACTGTCCGTCCGAAAAAAAGTTAGTGCATGTAGTCTTACACGCGTGATGGCAGCATTTGTGTATCGCGCGACGCGTGTTTAGTGTTCGGCTTTCTGCCTCTCCCTTCTCGCTATCCTTTAGTCCATCTGTCTTTTGTTTTTGGTAACATAGTGTAGAAAAAGACATGAATGGAATTTAAAATTTAGGTCAACTTGCATATTTCAAAGTTTTTCTTAGAAAGGCAGCACATTTTATTGTGTGTTTGGGAAACGCGTGTATGTTGCAGAAGGCCTTTAATATCAACGTGAAAGCGTTACAATTTGCCGACGAAGTAGAAAAGAAGGGGGATTTCGAGTACTGTCATTGTGACAGCACTGTTCTTTACCATTCTCTTTTCTTTATTAGATTTATTTGTTAGGCTTTATATTTACTTGATAATTTATATATGTGGATTAGAATATTCCACGACAACAACTTCACTGCACATGTGCGCATTCTTCCATATGAATTAATGACAGCACAATTTCTCGTATGTTCAGTTTCTTCTTTTTCATGTTCGTTCATCTATTAGTGCAGAATGGCAGTTTATCATTTCTGCTGCCACCTGTGCAGATTTCTCATTTTTATGTAGTGTTTAAGCGTTCCAAGTGCCCTATGTGGAGATTTTTTTTTTAAGCCGAAAAAAGAAGGTGAGTCAGCAATCCACACTCATTTAGATTGTCTCTGGTCACGTCAAAAACCCCCTGAACATAGGACATTCTTCCAGTCTGGATCGTTAAGTTGAATTACCTGAATACTAGTTGCAAGCGCACGAGAGAAGACTTGGTGCAGAGATCTTGCAAGTGAAACAGCTTCAATAGTGGCTCCATACTGTGTCAGAAGCGCAAAGGAACATGAAGAAGATGATGATGATTAATTCGGGTAGTTCTCCATTCAATTAACCCATGTATTCAATACATATTACACCTGTGTTATCGTTCTCCATTCAATTAACCCATGTATTCAATCCATATTACACCTGTGTTATCGTTCTCCATTCAATTAACCCATGTATTCAATCCATATTACACCTGTGTTATCGTTCTCCATTCAATTAACCCATGTATTCAATCCATATTACACCTGTGTTATCGTTCTCCATTCAATTAACCCATGTATTCAATACATATTACACCTGTGTTATCGTTCTCCATTCAATTAACCCATGTATTCAATCCATATTATACCTGTGTTATCGTTCTCCATTCAATTAACCCATGTATTCAATCCATATTACACCTGTGTTATCGTTCTCCATTCAATTAACCCATGTATTCAATCCATATTACACCTGTGTTATCGTTCTCTATTATGTTTCTCTGTTGTTGTTTTTTTTTTTTTGTGTTGCCATCCTTAGACGTTAGTCGTAATATTTTGGAGTGGCTTCACTTTGTTACTGTCGGCCCACTCGAAAAAGGGAAAATATGAGTTCATTTATATTTATTTTAAGACGCTCGTACTACTCTGTATTGAATATTATATTCATCATTTGCGTTTATTTTATTCGAACACAATAATTCACTTTGTTTAGCTTACTAGCCATGTAATTGTCGGCGGAACTAATTCCTCTACTATACTAGAGGATTTTGACACTGCTGCAACTCCGCACTGTCACTCGTGGAATTATCTCCCCGCGGTGTTCGAACATTGAGTCTTGGTGCGAAGTTTCAGGCTATTTGCTAGACTGCAATCTCCGTCGTTAATTATGCTAAATAGCTCAACACTGGACTTTATGTCTACATTTTGGCCAAGTGCAGCAAAATTCAGCGCGTAATTATACGAACGAAATGTGAGTTTAGATATTATTACACCCTTGTGAATCAGAATGACATGCATTGTCTGGTTCCCGCGACCTGGTAGCAAAAACTGGCAGACAAATCCGCCACGAGTGTACCTGATTTTCTAAGGCATGTCTGCAAACGCCATAAACACACCGTTGCAAGGGGATTTGGTTTTTGTCAAACGACAAAGTTTAATGTCGGATGAAATACACTAGGCCCTCATGGTAATGGCTCGTAAATATGAAGGCCTACACGGGCACTGAGAGTGAATGGAGGTGAATCCTCACTGAGAGTAAGACGGTTTCAGCAGGTATTCTGATCTCCAGAGACAGCTTCACTCTCGGATCCCGAAAGATACGAGAGCTCCCACTTCCGGTTTAGCCGGAATACAACAATGATACACTTAAAACACCCACATCACAAAAGATATAAACAAATGATAAACTAAGATGTAAATTTATTTACCTATACATAAAAGACTGTACCCTTTTCAAAAAATTTATTCTCGTCCCCATGATGTGGTACGAGGATGCTTTCTATCACAAAAGTAAGATAATCTCTGCAAGTTTTTAAGCTTACCTTACAAAGACTCAAAAAGAATGTACCTATTTCTTTACTTTTTTTTCACCTACTTGACCAGTGTGTTGAGAGACATGTAACAATTACTGGTTGCAACTCAACTGCGAAAGTTTCACATGCGCAATTTTTTGAGTTTTTGTAAGGTATGCTTAAAAACTTGCAGAGATTATCTTACTTGTGTGATAGAAAGCATCCTCGTACCACGTCATGGGGCCGAGAATACATTTTTGGAAAAGGGTACAATTTTTTATGGACACCCTGTATATGTATATTACAACAGAAAATAAATAATGGTGCAAGATGATGCAATCAGTAAAAGTTAAGTAATGATATCGACTTAATTAATTAACAACTTAATTACTCTTAAATTTTAAACTAGACTTGTGACAAATATGATGAAAAGTATTCAGTCCCACTAATAATTACTCTACACTTGATGATGATGATGACTTGGCAAGTATTCTACTTGCTGACGAATAAAATAAGATATGCACATATGACACAATCTATGACAAACTATCACTTCTGGGTAACTTCAGCGTGTAAAGGACATTGGACACTCTCTCTTTATTATACATTAAGACTATCTGCCCATTGATGGCTGACTGGGCCAATGAGACTATGGCTTTGATAAATGGCTTTTGTAGCGCCTCATTACTATCTGGCTAATGATCAGAGTACTGTTGCGTACCTATGGCTGACTAGGACAATAAGTACGACTGGCTTGAAATGGTGTAAGACGCAGATGTCTTTAAAACCACCCAGTTTTTGGGAAACCCCGTGTCATATGTGGATGCACAGTGGTCGGGTTACAAGCTATCTATCGAGTGGAGTAGGGAAACCCATTCTCTCTCTCTCTCTCTCTCTCTCTCTCTCTCTCCGTTGACGACATTCATCATCATCAGTTGCCATCTCCACAACGAAGGTTGGCTGTAATAGATCTCCAACGTCTTCTGTCTCTTGTCTTGGTGGTTGTCGTGGAATATTCTAATCCCCATATATAAATTATCAAGTAAATATAAAGCCTAATAAATACATATAATAAATAAAGGAAGAAGAATGGTAAAGAACAGTGCTGTCACAATGACAGTACTCGAAATCCCCTTGTTTTCTGCTTCATCTGCAAATTGTAACGCTTTCACTTTGATAGTAAAAGCCTACTATATTATTACCCGCGTTCTTCAATGAAATGTGTGCTGTATTTCTTGGAAAAACATTGAGATACCCAGCGGATCAATGACCTAATTTAAATATTTCATTCATTCCATTTTATACACGGCGGAACGAACGAACAGATGGACTAAAGGATAAAGAGAGAGGGAGGGCTGAAAATCAGGAACGCATGCAAAATTAAACACGCGTCTCGCTATTAATGCCACCCCCAACCCGCGTCGCGCGATACACAAATGCTGCCATCACGCGTGTAAGACTACATGCACTAACTTTTTTTCAGACGGACAGTGATAAAATACATTACCCATCCCAGAGTTAGGTTTATAAATCATAAAAAACGCTTATTAGGAAAGATAACAATAGATGGGTTTACGGTTGAAAACATAACAGTACCCAGACAGCACATCTTCGAAACAGGAGGTAGAAAATACATATTTTGAACGCAGCCACGTAGCTCTTTTAAATTTGGATATTTGGGTTCCTTAGGGCTTGCTGACAAAGAATATGTAAAACGTTACGCAAATAGTCCAGGAATTAATAAATTATACCCAAAATAAAATAGTGGGGATGCCTGACAGCATGGAATCATTTCTGCTCATAAAATTTTTTTTATAACGTGTTTGAAAAAAATCTTACGTTACAGAATTAGCCTACCATGTAAACTCCAAATTGATTGGAGCGCAACAAATGAAAGACTAACCACGATTGGTCGGGCTATAAATACTATCTTTCGTTGTTAGGGGAGACGTGAAAAGGTAACATTTTTTCAAACACTTGTCGAAATGTGGCCTCATTGGCTAGACTCGCTGATATACTCACTTAGGAGCGTTAGTTCGAGACCACTAGTGCAAATAATCTTGATAAAGCAACAGTGCGTTGAAGCCAGCTCATATTTGTGTTAAATAAAAGCCTGGAACATAAGCAGATGGGAATTTGTGCCAGTAATTGTGCCAGAATTCATTGCTAATCAACGTATCTGTGTTTATTTCCATGAAATTGTGGTAAGCTTGAACCATTCAGTATCTTTTAATGAAAATTGAATGTAAATTGTTAATTTATGCCTGTATATATATGTGTAGTTCAGTGGCAAACAGGAGATAAAGCCTATAATGCTCCAGCCTGAACAGAGGGTGTCGGAGGGAAGTAAAACGGCATGGAATGGCCAAATAGTACACTGACACCTGGATGATTGATTAGACAGAAATAATGCTGGAAGTGCAGAGGCGTAGTGACCATTAAGGAGGGTAATGCTGGTATAAAGTATTTCAGATGAAGCTGACAGTTGGCCTAACGCTCTGAACTCAATGTTTGTGTTGTATTGTGCTCAGTGTAGAACTAGAGTATCAATTAGTTATGAAGTAGAAGGTACATCCTTCTTGTTTTCAGGGACCGTGGTCTTGATGGTACTGAGCAGCACCTGGTCAGAGCTTTGCTGAATCCAGAGTCGGACAGCATACTCCTTGGTTCATTTAGCTATCAGTGAGGTGTCTCCAGAGCCCAGAGGAGAATTCGAGCAGAGGAGCCCTTTCCTGCCGCCATCACGCAAGATAAGCTGATTTGGCCAGCTGAGCTCAACATTATATCCCCTCATCTTGAAATAACTTTGTAAAAATAACATTCAGAGGGGAATTTAATTGTCTTAATATCAGGAACTGAGAACATCTCCAATACTAGTCCCTAAGACAAACTATTGAAGTCATGATGACAAATACCAACAGAGCTTGAACAAAACAAAACCAGTATTACCTCATATTACCACTACACAACTGACACACATAGGATATTTTTAATAATATATGTCACTACATTATTCATATTGATAAAGTCTGTACATATACTTGTAATTAAAATTGATTGTGATTCCTGGTTCCTTTGAAATTGAATCAGGACACATATTCATTCATAACAGAAATGAATACATATTGTTATTTGAAAAGTTATCAGTGACTCCTTAAGATATTCTCATAGAGTGTTATATGTATGTGAGTGTCACAGTGTTGTCAAGAGTAGTGGATTAAATTAAATTGTTTATATGTCTGTTGTTGTGACTTACACTTCATCATACCCATACCCTAGACACATAACGTAGTCATCACACTATTCCAGAATAATTCTGACTGAGATATATAGATATGTGGTAGCAAGTAAGGTTATCTATAATACACTACTCTTAATAGATATAGATACCTTCACAGCTGATCTCAGTCAGTACACTAAGTCTCCTATAAATATTTATAACATCCCACTTCACCACATATATTGGGGTCTCGCTCTTGGGATTTTGAATCTTTCCCTATTAAAAATATTGGGGGTAATTCACTTCAGGGAATATAAGAATTAAAAGGTATCCTTGGGTGGAATTAAATAAGGTTGAGCTCACGGTGCCTGTGTTGTCCATTAGATATATTTAGAGATTAAATTGTTGGTTAGACATTGTAGAAATTTACCTGATAGACAATGGCGGACATGGCCAAGTTTCGATCTGCTGCTGTACAGACTGCAAAAGAGTTAGGATTAGATGGGCAAGTTATGGTTGCCTATGTCACGACGGAATGTGACAAATTTATTGAACGCGAAGAAAGAAGATTAGAAAAAGAAGCCGAAAGAAGGTTAGAGGCTGAAAGGGAAATTAAGAAGTTACAGTTTGAAGCTGAGGCTGAGACTAAGAGGTTGCAGATTGAGGCTGAGGCTAAGAAATTGGAAGCAGAAAGAGAAGACAAAAGATTAGCTGCAGAAAGAGAAGCCGAGGAAAGAAGACAGGCTGCAGAAAGAGAAGAGAAGAAATTAGCTGCAGAAAGAGAAGAGAAGAAATTAGCTGCAGAAAGGGAAGAGAGGAAATTAGCTGCAGAAAGGGAAGCAGAAGATAAAAGATTACAAAGGGAACATGAGTTACGACTAAGGGAGTTTGAGTTTCAAGGCCATGCTCCTGAAAATGGTGCCAGTCCCTTTGCCTCTGATGCTACGGTTACTCAAGGAGCCTCAACCTCAGCTATGAATTTTCATTTAGATCATTTTGTTGAGAAAGACGATGATATAGAGAGCTACCTAAATAGGTATGAACTATTAGCTACCACGTATGGGTTAGAGAGAGAAAGGTGGAGCTTAAAGTTATCTCAGGGACTTCGTGGGGCAGCTTATGAAGTTTTTGCAAAAATGAGCAGAGGTGATCAGGAAAATTATGACATGCTAAAGCAGGCTCTTTTGTTAAGGTATGAAAAGAATGCAGAATTTTATAGGAAAAAATTTAGGAATGCTAAACTACTGTCAGGTGAAACCTATCACAGTTCTCTGCACGAATAGAGACATACTTGGAGAAATGGACTTCTCTGGGGAAAACCCAAGATCTTAAGGAAATGGTCCTTATAGAGCAATTAAGAGAGTCCATGGCTCCAGACCTGAGAAAGTTTCTCATGGAACAAGGTGCAGAGAGGCTGGATGAGTTGCTAAATGTTGCTGAAAGGTATCAAGCAGCTCAAGCAGAGGTAACAGGTAATAAAAAGAAACAAGTGGATAACTTTAGGGCACCACAGAACTTTAATAAATTTGATCCTAAGGATCAAAATAAAGGTAAGCACCAATTTGATAGGCCACGGTATGACAATAAAAATAAATTCCCACAATTCGATGAAAGGAAATATGATGAAAGAAAATCTTTCAACCAAGGAAAAAGGTGGTGTAAGAATTGTCAGATGGACAATCATGACACTGACCGTTGCAGAAGGAAACCTGTGTATATGGCAACCCTTCAGGTCAGGTCGACCTCAAGACAGGAGGAGGATATTATGTTAGATACCACTCCAGAAGAGATGAGGAAGGCACAGGCTGGGGATAAAACACTCAAGCCTTGTTTCAGAAAATTGTCAACTTGTCATACAACTCCAGGCAAGGGAGATTTTTACATGAAAAACAAGTTGATGTATAGGAAGACTGGAGCTAGATCCAAGGTCACGGACAGCTGGTTCTTCCAAAAAGATATAGGACAGACTTAATAAGGAGCCTACATGTGAAACCAGATGGGGACCATGAGAAAATAGGTACCATCATTCAAAAGGTGGCTCACAATTATTATTGGCCCAAAGCAAGATGGGACATTGAGAATTTTGTAGAAAGGTGTAGCATAGCACATGAGGGAACACCCACAAGTGGGAACATGGATCAGGACCTGGACACGCCACGGGGCAAAATTAGGCCTGATAATAAAAAGAGATATAGATTTGATAAAGTGGACCAAATGGAATGGGAAGCCCCTTTTCACGGACAAGCTTCACTTAACTGTTTTACAATGGCCACTATGCGGAGAGTGCAAAAAAGATGTCTTACCCCAGGATAAGCCGAAAATCCCTCAATCGGACTTAAACAAACTGGAGGAAGAGGATGTAGGGAGGAAATCTCTCATCAAGAATTTTAAGTGGGGAGAAAGCCCCAAAAGAAAAATTGGTAGCGGTCGTTTTGTGAATGATAATTCTGGGAGGAAAAATCATCACTATAAAGCTTCGAGTGGAAGAGACCATACCGGTGCATGGACAAATAGGTCCACACAATTAAAGGTCCATATGTAGCTATGTTAAGAACGTGGACTGATGAAAAGGCAGAGGAAAACATTACATCTTCATACCAATATGTGAATGAGCTGACCACTCGGTTAAAAACTGGCTGGAAACTTGCCAATGAAAATTTGAAACAAGCCAGGAAGAAACATGCTGCCTATTATAACAGGAAGGCGAAGGACAGAAATTTGGCTGTGGGAGAGAAAGTACTGCTTCTTTTGCCTGGGAGTCAGAATAAGTTACAAATTGGATGGCAGGGTCCATATACAGTTCTAGAGAAGGTGTCTAGAACAAATTATAAGATAGATAAGAAGGGGAAAGAAAAAATCTATCATGTGAATCTCCTGAAGAAATATTTGGAAAGAGAACATCAGGAAGAGACACACTTGTTGACCTTGTCCATCGCCATGGAGATGAAAAAGGAACCACTTTCATCATTTGAATATCCATTACACCCATGTGAGACAGCAGCACAGGTGAAAATCAGTACACATTTAACGAAAACTCAGAAAGAGAGAGTGCAACAGGTTCTAAATAATCATGCAGAGGTGTTAACAGACCGACCAGGGCATACAAACCTATTGGAATATGATATGAAACTAATAGACTCCACACCTGTCTGTATGAAACCATATTCGATTCCGTTTGCTAAGGAGAAAGCTTTGAAGGAAGAGATAGACTATCTATTGAAGGAAGGAATTATTTCGCACAGTGAGTCTTCGTATAGTTCCGGTGTTGTACTCTTAAGGAAGCCCTCTGGAAAACATAGACTCTGTATAGATTACAGGAGACTGAATGCTATTACAGAAGGACAGGTGGATCCATTGCCGGATACAAATCAGCTGTTTGCCAGGCTAAATAAAGCTAAATATTTCTCAAAAGTGGATCTGAGTAAAGGATACTATCAGATTCCAGTAAAGCCTGAGGTTAGACCATACCTAGCTTTTAGTACCTCAGAGGGACACTATGAGTTTAATAGATTGCCATTTGGATTGAAGAATGCGCCTAGTGTCTTCTCTAGAATGATGAGAAAATTATTGGATCCTCTGAATAATCCCTGTATAACAAATTTTATGGATGATAACCTTATAGCAACAGAAACATTTGAGGAACACATTGACTCTCTGAACATGCTGTTTGATCGACTTAGGGAGGCAAATTTAACAGCCCGACCAACCAAATGTTGCGTTGGATGTAAAGAATTGGAATTTTTGGGACACACAGTTTATCAGGGAAACATGACCCCTGACCCAAAGAATTTAGAGAAACTACAGAAAGCCCCGAGACCACAAACCAAGAAGGACGTGAGATCCTTTGTCTCATTATGTGGTTTCTACCAGAAGTATATCAAAAACTTTAATTCCATATGTGCACCGTTAACTGAATTGACACGTAAAGGACATCCAGATCGCATTACATGGACACCACAATGTGAAATGACTTACCAAGAATTGAAGGAAAAGCTCACAAGTAAACCATTTTGAAATTACCTGACTTAAGTCAAGAATTCATTGTAAGGACGGATGCCAGTAATATTGGGCTAGGAGCAACTCTACTACAGAAATCAGATGCATTGGATGGGGAATTAAGCCCAGTGGCATATGCTAGCAGAAAGTTGAATAAAGCTGAAATCAACTACTCAACTAGCGAAAAAGAATGTCTTGCAGTAATATGGGCGATAAAGAAATTCAATATTTATCTATATGGGAAGGCATTTAAGTTGCAAACAGACCACAAACCGTTATCGTTTCTAGCACAGGCTAGGCATGAGAACTCCAGGTTACTCCGATGGTCTTTACTTCTGGCTCCATATAATTTTAGCATTGAGTATATATCTGGAAAAACCAATTTGGGAGCGGATTTTTTAAGCCGCCATCCGTGTGATGAGAATCACCGTAAACCCCAGAAATAATAATAAATTTCTCTATGTGAATATAGAATAAAGGACTGACATATAATGTCTGTTTTAAGAGGGGAGGTGTCGTGGAATATTCTAATCCCCATATATAAATTATCAAGTAAATATAAAGCCTAATAAATACATATAATAAATAAAGGAAGAAGAATGGTAAAGAACAGTGCTGTCACAATGACAGTACTCGAAATCCCCTTGTTTTCTGCTTCATCTGCAAATTGTAACGCTTTCACGTTGATAGTAAAAGCCTACTATATTATTACCCGCGTTCTTCAATGAAATGTGTGCTGTATTTCTTGGAAAAACATTGAGATACCCAGCGGATCAATGACCTAATTTAAATATTTCATTCATTCCATTTTATACACGGCGGAACGAACGAACAGATGGACTAAAGGATAAAGAGAGAGGGAGGGCTGAAAATCAGGAACGCATCTCGCTATTAATGCCACCCCCAACCCGCGTCGCGCGATACACAAATGCTGCCATCACGCGTGTAAGACTACATGCACTAACTTTTTTTCAGACGGACAGTGATAAAATACATTACCCATCCCAGAGTTAGGTTTATAAATCATAAAAAACGCTTATTAGGAAAGATAACAATAGATGGGTTTACGGTTGAAAACATAACAGTACCCAGACAGCACATCTTCGAAACAGGAGGTAGAAAATACATATTTTGAACGCAGCCACGTAGCTCTTTTAAATTTGGATATTTGGGTTCCTTAGGGCTTGCTGACAAAGAATATGTAAAACGTTACGCAAATAGTCCAGGAATTAATAAATTATACCCAAAATAAAATAGTGGGGATGCCTGACAGCATGGAATCATTTCTGCTCATAAAATTTTTTTATAACGTGTTTGAAAAAAATCTTATGTTACAGAATTAGCCTACCATGTAAACTCCAAATTGATTGGAGCGCAACAAATGAAAGACTAACCACGATTGGTCGGGCTATAAATACTATCTTTCGTTGTTAGGGGAGACGTGAAAAGGTAACATTTTTTCAAACACTTGTCGAAACGTGGCCTCATTGGCTAGGCTCGCTGATATACTCACTTAGGAGCGTTAGTTCGAGACCACTAGTGCAAATAATCTTGATAAAGCAACAGTGCGTTGAAGCCAGCTCATATTTGTGTTAAATAAAAGCCTGGAACATAAGCAGATGGGAATTTGTGCCAGTAATTGTGCCAGAATTCATTGCTAATCAACGTATCTGTGTTTATTTCCATGAAATTGTGGTAAGCTTGAACCATTCAGTATCTTTTAATGAAAATTGAATGTAAATTGTTAATTTATGCCTGTATATATATGTGTAGTTCAGTGGCAAACAGGAGATAAAGCCTATAATGCTCCAGCCTGAACAGAGGGTGTCGGAGGGAAGTAAAACGGCATGGAATGGCCAAATAGTACACTGACACCTGGATGATTGATTAGACAGAAATAATGCTGGAAGTGCAGAGGCGTAGTGACCATTAAGGAGGGTAATGCTGGTATAAAGTATTTCAGATGAAGCTGACAGTTGGCCTAACGCTCTGAACTCAATGTTTGTGTTGTATTGTGCTCAGTGTAGAACTAGAGTATCAATTAGTTATGAAGTAGAAGGTACATCCTTCTTGCTTTCAGGGACCGTGGTCTTGATGGTACTGAGCAGCACCTGGTCAGAGCTTTGCTGAATCCAGAGTCGGACAGCATACTCCTTGGTTCATTTAGCTATCAGTGAGGTGTCTCCAGAGCCCAGAGGAGAATTCGAGCAGAGGAGCCCTTTCCTGCCGCCATCACGCAAGATAAGCTGATTTGGCCAGCTGAGCTCAACATTATATCCCCTCATCTTGAAATAACTTTGTAAAAATAACATTCAGAGGGGAATTTAATTGTCTTAATATCAGGAACTGAGAACATCTCCAATACTAGTCCCTAAGACAAACTATTGAAGTCATGATGACAAATACCAACAGAGCTTGAACAAAACAAAACCAGTATTACCTCATATTACCACTACACAACTGACACACATAGGATATTTTTAATAATATATGTCACTACATTATTCATATTGATAAAGTCTGTACATATACTTGTAATTAAAATTGATTGTGATTCCTGGTTCCTTTGAAATTGAATCAGGACACATATTCATTCATAACAGAAATGAATACATATTGTTATTTGAAAAGTTATCAGTGACTCCTTAAGATATTCTCATAGAGTGTTATATGTATGTGAGTGTCACAGTGTTGTCAAGAGTAGTGGATTAAATTAAATTGTTTATATGTCTGTTGTTGTGACTTACACTTCATCATACCCATACCCTAGACACATAACGTAGTCATCACACTATCCCAGAATAATTCTGACTGAGATATATAGATATGTGGTAGCAAGTAAGGTTATCTATAATACACTACTCTTAATAGATATAGATACCTTCACAGCTGATCTCAGTCAGTACACTAAGTCCCCTATAAATATTTATAACATCCCACTTCACCACAGTGGTGCACTCTGATAGACTCTTTCCTGTCCATCTCTTGATGTTATCTTCCCACTTATAGCGCTGTCTTCCCCTTGCACGTTTGCCTTCAACTATCCCTTCTGTTACGGTCTTCTGCAAGGTGTTATGCCTTTTTATGTGGCCAAAGTATTTTAGCTGCCGAACTTTGACCTCCCTCATTAGTTTTCTTTTCATACCTAGATTTTCTAGGACCTCCTTATTTGTTTTCATCTCTTTCCATGAGATACGCCCCATTCTTCTATATATCCACATTTCAAGAGCCTCAATTCTTTCTTCCAAATGCTTATTCATCGTCCATGTTTCTGCACCATACAGAAATGCAGAATATATATAACACTTTATGATTCTCAGTTTTAATTTGTGAGATAACTGTTTGGATGTCAGTATATGTTTCATGTTGTTGAATGTAGCTTTGGCCATTCCTATTCTCCTCTTGATTTCTGTTTCACATCTGCCATCTTCTGTTATTATATGACCAAGATATACGTAGCTCTTGACTTGTTCCAGGATTTTCCCATTTACGCTTATCTTTAATGTGGGTTTATCGTCTGTTTTGCTAATTATCATAGTTTTTGTTTTCTCAATATTAATGTCGAGTCCATATTCATGACTTATACTGTTCACTTGCTTCACTAGTATCATCTGCATATCTAAGGTTGTTTATTGACCTTCCACTGATGTTCAGTCCTGGTATTTCCTGTATCTGTTTGAAAATTTTTTCGGTGTATAAATTAAATAGACAGGGGGAGAGCACACAACCTTGTCTGACACCTCTTTTTATGTCTATGTATGGTGAATAATTTCTTCCCGATCTTACTGTGGCAGTTTGCTCTCAATAAAGGTTACTGAGTATTTTTATATCTTTTCCATCAATACCTATGTCTTTGAGGCATTCAATCATTTTCTCATGATGGACTCTGTCAAAAGCCTTCTTATAGTCAATGAAGCACATATACATACTTTTTTGGACCTCTGTATATTTTTCTGCTAATATTCTTAGGCAAAATATTGCCTCTCTTGTTCCACTGTTCCGTCTAAAACCAAACTGTTCTTCTTGAATTTCGCTGTCTACTTTACTTTTTATTCTTTCCTGTATGATTTTGAGCAGTATCTTAATTGCATGACTCATCAGGCCGACGACATTAGTTCTCGCTAATGCTGAAGCTACCAATACAATGCTTGTCAGATATTACACAAAACACATTCGTAAGCACTAGCCTTACAGGTAGTTATTTTTAGTGATTTTATTGGTTAGTTTGTGATTGTGTACATTAGCAAGTTGTATGTACGTTGAGCTGTTATGGGGTGACTGAAAGTAATGGCAGTCTATCTATGATACAATCAATCAAAGTGTAGTACATTATTATCTCTTACCTCACTTTACCAGATTCACATCTAATTACTTCTCTCCAAATATATTGAGAGGACACCAGTGGTTTGAATCCGGAACATCTCACAGCTCATTCCTAAACAAAGGTCCGAAATAGTCTCCCTGTTGCTAGTTTTCATTCCACTATAGTTTTGAACAAGTTCTTGTGTCTCTATATATCTAAAATATTTATCGGAATCGCATTCCTTAATTATCTGTCCATTGTACAATTAATGTGGCCTTTTATTTAAAATCACTGAAAGGTGATCTAGCACAGTCATTATCTGTATCGTCTTATAAAATAACAATAATGTAATTATTATTATTATGGCAAAATTGTGCGCCAGTGGTGATACAGATGGAGAACATCATCAACAACTTCATCATTATCTAACAACAGCATCTAAGCAGCATTTAAAATATGGATAACATAAAACACAACTTTCAACTAGTACTTCATCTGGCAAAATAAGAGAAACAGCAAGTACACTGATCTGGGGCGAAAACAGATGAAGTCACTCACTGGTCATAAAGTTACAGTATCCAAGAACACAAAAATAAATACTGCATCTCCTCCCAACTAGAATCACCAAGACCAGATAAACAATTATGTTTACACTATTTATGTTGAAATTTCACTATAACATCATCTAGATACTTATCGACGATGTTAATAATGCCGTTCTAAAGACCTTAAGAGACTTTTGTTGTTTCTCTAAATGATTTTATGTATTCACTCTAACTTGTTTTTATTTGCATAAATTCATAATCCTTTTTATTATTGTTGTTGATTCTTTTTCACGTGTTATTAATGCTAATTTCAATTGAATAAACACTTCACGTTTTATATTTGTAAATTTAAAATAAGAGTTACAGTTAATACTGTTTATTGATACGCCACTGTTCTCACATTTATTTATTACTGAGCTAATAATTTCAGTTGGGGGCATTTGTTCTTTGAACCAATTACACTGACAAACAACATTTTTCTTTCTTATATAAGAATAAGTGTTCTTAGGTCAGTTTCTTGCGCTGATTTCAAATCTGAAATCCGTTTATCTCTATCACGTCAGGTTCTTAAGATATTTGTGAATAAATATATTTTTGGGAAACCGTTATTTGCTCCGTTTCATTTTTACTATATAACTTATTAAAAATTAATAAAATGCAAAATAATTCTACTTTTTATACTGCTAAAAGATGCATGACATATGTTACGCTATTTTTCAAATAGTTACTGTATTTTGAAATAATTCTGAGCGAAATATGGCTTCTAGAAGTTGTAGAAATTCGGCTGATTTGTTCTGTTACGTATGCGGATATTTTACCGATCGTGTTCACCAGAAAAAACTTTACACCATTACTAAAGAAAGCATATGAACGTTATTTCGATTCGAAAGTTGATGATGCAAATAAATCTTGGAAGCCAAATGCAGTTTTTTCGACCTGTGCAAATACATTGGCAGGTTGGTTACGAAAATCGCCGAAGCATAAGTCGACGCCTTTTGGAGTGCCAGTAATATGGCGTGAACCGACAAATCACGCTACTGATTGTTACTTCTGCTTGACAAATATCCATGGTTTCACTTTTAAAACTAGAAAGTCTGTGGTTTATCCAAATATTGAATCGGTATCGAAACCAGTTCCTCATGATCCAATCACGTGTCCGATCCCAGTTCCACCATAACAATATCCGTTGGACGTGAATGAACCATCAGAAAGTGATAGTTTACCTGCTTTAGAAACTAATTCTGACTCGGATTATATACCGGTGAATGATGGTGTTCACTTAATTAACCATTCAGAATTTTCAGATCTAATACGTGATCTCGCTCTTACCAAAGGACACGCGGAATTACTCGGTTCGCGACTCAAAGAATGGAATCTTTTAGCGCCCAATACTCCGATATCTAAATTTCGTCATAGACACAGAGAACTTGTTCAATACTTTGAGATGGATGATGGCATTTGCTATTGCAAAGATGTAAACGGTCTAATGGTGCACCTCGGTCATGAGCACATAGTTAACGAATGGCGACTTTTCATCGACTCTTCCAAGACTAGTCTAAAAGCCGTGTTATTGCATAACGGAAATTTATTTTCATCAATTCCAGTCACCTACTCTGTTCATATGAAAGAAACTTATTACAATATGGGTATACTTTTGGCAAAAATAAAGTACAATGACTACCAATGGCGGATTTGTGGAGACCTAAAGGTCATTGCAATTCTCACGGGCATGCAGACTGGGTATACTAAATTTTGTTGCTTCCTATGTGAGTGGGACAGCCGCAACAGACAGGAACATTATGCAAGAAAGGTGTGGCCTATCAGGGATCGTATGCAGCTCGGGCATAAAAATGTAATACATGAGCCATTAGTTAACAAAGACGGCATCATTTTACCACCGTTACATATAAAGTTGGGGCTCATGAAGAATTTCGTAAAAGCGTTAGATAAAACGAGCAAAGCTTTCACTTATCTTCGAGAAAAGTTTCCGCAAGTTAGCGATGCAAAGATAAAGGAAGGTATCTTTGTAGGACCTCAGATTAGGAAAGTTATTGCAGACAAACAATTCGAGAACTTGTTACATGGTAGTGAACTTCGCGCATGGATGGCATTCAAATCAATCGTCGATAACTTTCTGGGAAATCATAAATCTGTCGACTATGTGCATATTGTTAAGCAGTGCATAGATGCATACAGAATTATGGGCTGTAACATGTCCCTCAAAATCCATTTGCTTGATTCGCATCTTGACTTTTTCCCTGACAAACTTGGCGAAGTCAGCGATGAACATGGAGAACAATTCCATCAAGATATCGCCGTAATGGAGTCACGCTATCAAGGACGGTGGAGTGTGACCATGCTTGCCGATTATTGTTGGATGCTTCATCGCGATGTACCACATGCCATTCACCGACGAAAGTCGACTGCAAAGAAATTCAAGCCTACATAACTGTTACACTTCTTGTATGAATGATGTTATAATACTGTATGCCTTGTTAAAAAAATTCAATTGCGTATTTCTAGAGATCCCGACCTGATAGAGAAAAACGGTTTGCAGATTTAAAAACAGCGCATTAAAATTGACCAGACAAACATAGAAATGTTAGAGAAAGAAAAAAAAAGTTTTTTTTTGTTAGTCAGTTTTATTTTCCTCAAATCTATTTCCATCCTGGGAAAAGTGGCTAAGGAAAAAAAAAAAAAAACCTTGCTCAGCTAATTCAACTCTCTTCAAGCTATAGCAGTTGCCTTCTCTTTATCTCCCAGAATTTTGTTATTTAGAAATACCCTCCATCTATCTGCAAGTCTATACTCATTCTCTGAAGTATTTCTGAGTAGATTATCGGAACTTTCATCTGTACTGTTTGCCACGGGTTGCCTCCCCTTAGATCTGCAGTAGTGGTCTAACAGTGGCCAAAACTCAAGAGCAACTTATGTGGTCTTCAAAAGTGTCTACCTTTGCACAAGATTACTCTTGGCAGAGTTGTAGGTAGAAGGATAATGATGCTTCTACCTCAAGGGAAGGAGTATTCACAAGATATTCAGAAAAGCGAGAACAATGGTTCATTGGCTGAGCCCGTTAACTCTAGGATCTGCCGACAACTTTTATGAAGGATTATATAATCTTATAATAGCTAGTTCAAGCCTCCAGCTGAGTTAATTCAGCGAATTTCCTCTTATTATTATTTAGTAGCTCTGATTGAGTGTATTTAAGAAATTGTCTGAGACATACGGATACAACACATTCAAAATGATTAAATCAACTTTAAATTTGGATAGATATAAGTAACAAATTTAATAATCACTTAGGTTTTAACAGTTATTAAAAATTGAATATTCTTTAACAAAAATTGGTCATCATCATATGGTGTTTATGGGGAATTATATAAGGGGAAGTTTCACTTGGCAGCTTTTATTTGACTACTTAACTGCCAATGAGGTTTCTGCTCCCGCTGGTGTTTTGGTTCTTCGCAGATAGGTGACTGGATTGCTCAGGTCCCTGGTCAAGATTAAGAGTTGCAGCACGAACCAAGTAGAATCAGGGAGTAACTGCAGAGCTGGTCCCGCGTCTCTAAGACCCGTCTGATGATGGTGTCTAGCGTCGACTTCAGGCCACTTATACCCTCACTTGTTCCAGAAATAGTACCGTCAACTGGTACCACAAACTAGTATGGCAAAAGAAGAGAAACAAATACCATCTGAGTATTGAGTTTCCCGACACAGACTAATGTGCCCCCCTCTTTTCATTCCACCAATTTCATCTATCTCAGATCTTTTACCCTCTCTGAGAATTAATCTATTCCCAGTGAGCGAAAACTATCTTTATATTTAAAATGAATAGTTTTATATTTAACTTTACATGACAATGTTAACACTATAGTTTAAATATTTTTACATTTACATCGGTTGAAAAGGTTGTAAACTTTCATTACATTTAGAGTGAATATATTTTACATTTACACTGGTTGAAAAGGTTAATAATATAACAAGTATGTACATCATTTCTTTCATCATTCCCTTCCTGCTGCATATGGAACTTGGGACTACCTCTGCTTTTGGTTCTTTAATTTAAAAAAAACTCGCAATAAAGCATTCACCAGCCCTGGCAGTGGTGGTTTATGCAAATCATTATTCTGTATGCTGAGGTTGCCAGCATCAAATGACTTGGACATCCACTAGCAATTTTCACAGATTAATATTCACATGTCAACATATACGTAATAGTTCACATGTTAATAATGAAAAAATTTAGAATTCAAAACGTACAATTTACGCCAATCTTTAGGCTCACAGACTGCTGGCTCAGAGAAATAATGGCACTTGTAGAGGCCTTTTACACTTGGTCTGGGGTGTTGTCACTTTAACAATAAGTTCCCATTTGACTTGTGTTTCAGTTTCCTCAGATTCCGGTGTTCCTCGTTAATAATGTTAGTGTTTTCCTGGGCTTTTAAGTCCTCAAGAATTTCAAACAAGTCCGGTCCGATAAATGAAAGCTGATCTTAGTCTTAACTCTGGCAAGGTCTGGTTGTCTTCTTGGCGCGAGGTAGATTTTCAGTGTTCTACTCTGGCTGAAGTGTCAGGTTATATTGCCTGTCGTTCCCCGCATTTGTTTGTTATGATGTTAAGCAGGGCTCCAATCGGAAGGGGTGTTGTGCCTTCATTCCGAATGTCTGCCAATCGTTTCAATCATGCGTGTTTTATGGGGTAATTCAAATTATTTCCTCATGGAAGTTTCTGCGCATTACTGTAGAGGTCATGTCTCCCCAAATGGAATTAAAACATTCGATTCTCTCTCGGCGATATTTACAAATAACTTCTTACATCTTCCCGGACTATTACAACACTTCCGCTCAGGTGTGTCCGACTGATAATTGCGTGTCTGTAATCTGTCCACAGATGGATAATTTATCGCCCGGCACGCCTTTGGTAAACCCAACGCTCGGTCGCTGACCGGCCCATCTGGGTTCATGACGAATTATCAATGATATGATTTGAAAGTTCAAAATATCTGCTTGATAGCAGAGAAAGAAAATGTGTCGAGCACAGAAATTTAGTACACACAAAAATGTAAGTAAATACTGCCGGAGAGGAAAAGAGATCGACTCAATATTTATGGGACACTGTCATATACTCTCTCCTACATTCCACATAATATACACGAGCCAAAACCTATTTTCAAAGTTAGTTCTGGAGAAGATTACCGAACTTATCTACACTTTCATCTAAAAATTATCTATTTCCATGCAAACGCCGCACAAAGTCCTCCTTACTTGTGTCAAGGTCTTTCCATTTCGTCTTCATCTCTTTTACTTCTGGCTCCAGTTTTCTTGTCCGTGTGCTATTTTGCTTCCCTCTACCTCTCTTATCGTGTTGCTACAGAACTATGACTGCATTGTAATACTCTATTATCTATAGGTTTTCTCAGAATGTGTCCTACACCTCAACAGCAATTTTGTCTCATATCCTTCTCTGCTGGCAGCTGTCAGCTTCTTGTCATCAGTACAGCATTTGTGATCTTGTCATATGGTAGATGGATATGAAAACAAAAATCGAAAATAGGTGATTATTTTTACTGGGACAAAAGATAAGGAAAATAGCCAACGTTGCGGCCACAAGGCCTTCGTCAGGGAACGGAAAGAAAGTGAGAGCTAAGAAGGACACATAAGAAAAGCAAATAAAAAATAAATAAATAAAATTGGGTACTACCGATAACATCGACTGCGACCTAGTGTGTCCAGCGTTATCGCTTTCCGTACCTTTTATCCCACTAAGACGAATCACCTATTTTCGATTTTGTTCATATCCATCTACCATAGTTCACATCTTGCAGTAGCTCCCCTCATCTTCCTCTGATCTTGTCATACCATTTCAATTCTTCTATTCTCCGACATGCATCTATTTATGACAGTCTGTAGCTTCTAGATTATTGTAGTTGTTGATGCTCTCCATGTTTCAGAGCCATGCAATAAGATTGTCTTGACATTTAAATTGAAAATTTAGATTTTATTTACTAATATATATATATATTTAAATTTTTTTTTGGGGGGGGGGGGGGGCGGGGGGGGGGGGGGGGGGGGGGGGGAGAAAGAGACTTAATTTCTTTTGATTTTCATATTCTTTTCCAAGGCAATGACAGCTCCTGCCATCTTTTGTATCCTTCTGGTTGTCAGATATTACTTTAGTTTCTGTACTGTAGTTTTCTAGTTTGTTTCACCCTGACGAAGAACTGCTGATATATTCGCTGTTTTATTCTTGCAATACCGCTACAGCCTCATCTTTACATGTTAGATCTCGCCACAAAAAGTAACAACAACAATATAGCATTTTAATATCAATGAGAGCACACAAACAAGCGTCAGAACATCGACTAGAATCAAATTCATAATTTTGACCTGCCTTGGATTTCACAAATATAATTCATCAAGAGGAAACTGGGATAAGATCTGAACAGGTCAGCTGCCTTCTTTGCATCGCAGATCAGCAGCAATAAATCTACAGCGTCTTCTGTCCCTTGTCATGACTATATCTTGTGACAGACTCTCCACTGGTCCACTCCCTCGATGTTATTTACCCACTTATGCTCATGTCTTCATCCTGCTCGTGTGTCTTCTGCTTTTCCTTCAATTATTGTTTTCCACACAGCGTTATGTCCCTTTACGAGTTTAAAATATTTTATCTGAATCTCATTCATGAATAATCCTTTTATTGCTAGCTTTTCTATAACATCTTTAATTGTGGTCTTCTTGTTTCCATGAGAAGAGGCCCATTCTTCGATATATTCACATCGCAAGGGCCTCCATTCTTTCTTCTAACTTCTTTTTCATTGCTCATGTTTCTGGGTCATATAAGCAGTGACGAGAGTATGTAAAAAGTGATGATTAATTTTTATTTGTTAGTTATTTGTTTGGTAAATAATATATGTCTCGGGTTTGTTGAATGTAGCTGTGGAATTTCTACTTTTCTTGATGTCTGTTTCACACCCGCCATCCTTTTTTATTATATGCTTAAGATAGGAAAAAACTTTTAACTTGTTCTATCATCTTTTAGTTTGTTCTTACTTTTAAAGTTGGCTTTTCATCAATGTTGCTAATTATCATAGTTTTTATTTCTTTTATTTTTATTTCTCAATGCTAATGTCCAATCTATATTTATGACTAACTGTTTACTTGTCATTTATGACTAACTGTTTACTTGTCATTTATGACTAACTGTTTACTTGTCATTTATGACTGTTTACTTGTCATTTATGACTAACTGTTTACTTGTCATTTATGACTAACTGTTTACATGTCATTTATGACTAACTGTTTACATGTCATTTATGACTAACTGTTTACTTGTCATTTATGACTAACTGTTTACTTATCATTTATGACTAACTGTTTACTTGTCCCGTGTAGTTACTGGCGGTCTCTGGAGAGACCAAGACAGAGTATATCAACTGCATCTTCAAGCATGTCGTACAAGGCGATTGACATGAGCCTGCGGAGGGTTGGTAACCTCATCGTGAAAAACAAATGAGCACTTAAGGTACCACTTCAGGAGCGTGTGAATTCTTGGTGCAGGCTTGCTGCCAGGGGAGTTACCGCAGTGGGGGTTCAATGTTCCGTAAATAGCGTACAGGAAAAGAAGTGAATATATGATGCTCTTTACTTGCTTCACTAGTTCTTGCAATTCTTGTACACTTTCAGCTATGTATCAAAATTTGTTTTATTGATCTTCCACCTATGTTTAGTCGAGGCATTTCTTCTATGTTTTTTTTAAAATATATTATGTGCAGATGTTAACTAGGCGAAAGGACAATACGCATTCTTATCTTGATCACCATTTTATGAGTCAGTTGTATCAAACGAGATTGGGTGATAATTTTCAGTCACTGCAGACTTAAATACCAGCTGTTCAACAAAATAAAAATAGGACAGACAGATGTATGTCCATAGAAGACAAGCAAATAATAGAACATGCCCTAAAAGATTGGCAGCTTAAATGAGAGGAGCAAGTTGACATCCTGGCCATCATCAATCCATCTGAAGAAGAGACTGAATATGAACGAGAGAAGCCTGAATCTGACAGCCAGCTTTAAGAGAGAGAGAGAGAGAGATAGATGTGGTAATGTGAGAGCGAACTATGTGGAAGAAGATCTCAGTTTATCTATGGCTTACCAGCGTAGGTTACTATATATTCTGATTGTTGTTTCCAGAGTGCCAACTGTGTACTTACCCCTATGAAACGGTTGACCGCCAGCTCTGAGCGTCGAGCACTGGATGATGTTCTGAAAATGCTTCTTCTTCCGAGTCCAGATGAGTGGAACACTTTATGTTGAACGAAACGGTAGCTTTCCAATATGTGCAGACACCACTGCATGGCATTGGACCGAATGCTACTGGGTTCGTAGCAACAACAATAGCAAAAACAATTTTTTGTTTCCTCAAGAACTTTTTTTTCACAAAGCATTCTATTAGTTTTTCATGATGGCCTTTGTCAAACATAGTCTATGTAGCTCATATCAATACTTTGTCAAACATAGTCTATGTAGCACATATCAATACTTTGTCAAACATAGTCTATGTAGCACATATCAATACTTTTTCGCACCTTTATATTATTTTTCTGCTACTGTTCTTATATGAAATTTTGCTTCTCTTGCTCCTATTCTCTAGCGCAGCGTTTCTCAAACTTTTTTGTTCACGGACACTTATTCAGTTGAAATGAACAGACGGAACAGTGATCCTGAAAATTGGGTTTAAGGTAGTAGCATTTTACCAGTTTATATCATATTTTACGATTAATTAAAATTAAGTTTAAGCTGTGTAAATAAAGAAAGTAATTAATACAGCTAAAATAATAATAATTAGAACCATCAGTAGTTTAATAATTTTTATGTTTTATTACTAATAAAATTAAAGTACATGCACAAGTAATTGTACATTTTACATCAATGAGAAGAATATTTTTGTTATTTTACCATCACATATTCGCTTAATATTTGGTACAGTGTTTGAAAGTCGTTCTTGTGTCTGGGGCAGCGTCAACCATCTTCCTATATTTTGTCTTCGTAGCTATGTAATAAGAAAATCCTATTTCACTTAGGTATGTCCAATGGCCCGTTTTACAATGTTGGGGCATTCTTGCAAAACACTGCTCCAAAAATCGTTTAGGGAAAGTACCTTAAATCTGTTGTTTTATTCCTGAGTCTGTAATCAAACCAATCAAACTCTCATTATCATGAGCTGATAAGCATGCTGGCTTGGCTGCAATTGCAAACGGATTTCGTATCCATTTTAAAAACAATGTTTGAAAATAAGTTTTTAGCAACCGGTTCTACAGTTTTTCTTAGCGTAACACCTTTCAATAGCTCGCGGAACACAGTGTGAGAAACGCTGCTCTAGCGAATTAAAAAAGAAAAATGCACTCTACAAGCGTCATTATTTACTTTACTTTTTTTTTCTCTCTCATGTATGATCCTGAGCAATATTATAACTGTGTAACTCATCTGGCTGATTGTTCATACGTTTAAACATTCTATCTGGGCAATATTATAACTGTGTAACTCATCTGGCTGATTGTTCATACGTTTAAACATCAATATTATGAAGACTGATGTTTTCAGGTAGTACCTATGGGATATTTATTCTGTAATGTAAATGTTGTTTCATTCATTCGTAATTTTTTTTAATTTTTATTTATTTATTCCACAAGTACTCGTCATCTAGATCTTCTATGATGATTGTTCCCTTTGTAATCATATTTCTTGCTTTCACTAACTCAGATCTGAGAATGTTTGGGACTTCATTAATATTTGGTGACTGTTTGTTGCCTCTGCTGTCCTTGAATTAGCTCTCTTAAATATTAAGTCCATCTTTAAAATATTTCGTCCTCACCAAACAGGATTTCTCCATTGCTGTTCTTCATAGTCTCCTCCTCGAGCAAGCTGTTTTTTTTATATGATACGTACTTGTTATTTATTCTTTAAGCATATCTCTTTGTGTTTGTTTAATTTCCATGTGGTCAATTTCCTTGTATTTTTTTTTTCTTATATGATACAAGACAGATCGCACGTTGCGGCTAATTTGCGTTCATCAAGGAACTAGTACAAGCATAAAGGATTTGAAGGAACATATTCAATAAAATCATCATTGACACAATAAAATTAACCAGATAACGTATATAAGTGGGGAAACCATTGTTATTATTATTATTATATTTTTCTGTGAAAACTAATTAGCTGACATTTTTTTT
Organism: Oreohelix idahoensis; assembly: GCA_024509875.1. Classification (NCBI taxonomy): domain Eukaryota; kingdom Metazoa; phylum Mollusca; class Gastropoda; order Stylommatophora; family Oreohelicidae; genus Oreohelix; species Oreohelix idahoensis. The sequence goes on from JAMPIV010011618.1 coordinate 553,288, forward strand.
TTAAATAGGAGTTTTCCCTCGTTCTGACGAGGCGCGCTCAGTTCAACTTAAACACAACTTGGTTATATTAGGGCAAAAGTTTACATATACAAGACCTTGTGGTCTGATGTTGTATTAGCTGACATTCAAAAAAAATGTTTATAAGTATATAAACTAATAAAACGGTATTGAATTAGTTTTACAAATAACAGTTCACATGAAACAAGGGACGTTTCGGGTTTTACCCTTCGTCAGCCACAAACAGGTGACAAAGACAAGAATTACATATAGGCCTAGGTACTACAAAAACATACGGTGAGAAGAAACAATACAAAATGAGCGATACAAGCAGATGGAAAAAGTACAATGATAATACAAAAAAATCGAAAAACCTAATAGAAATACCAAAGCAAGAAAGTAAATAATAAACGAAACGAAAATAAGAGAATGAACAAAACTTCGGAACAAGTAAAAGTCACTTAGCTAGAACCGTATATGCTTGGAATACACAAGACCGTAGTACACTCTCCAAGAAATCTCGAAGGAAGTGACGTATAAGATAGCGACAATTTTTAAAGAGATACAAAAGGATATGAAACGAACCAAAATCAAAACATAAGAAGATAGATCGAAAAAACAACGAATAAAGAAGAATGAAAAAGAGAGAAAAGCTACCAGTAATTATGTAAAATGATGTTGAACATTGAGGCCTTCAGGACATAAAACGCCCATTTGAAAAAATAAGACGATTCTCTAACGAAAAGCGAGTCCTGTCATCCCCGACACATGAACGGAGGGCCGTGACATGGATATCGGATTTACCTGAATGTTTGCATTACACTTTTGCATGGCCTAGTCTACTTTGAAAACAAGCAGTCAATGCAGTTATTATCATCATCAGTTCCCTTTTAGCACCTTATAGAGTAGCGAGCCGCACTACAGCTGGTCCGCTTGAAGTTTGCACAAAAGTATGCATGTGCTCCTCCAGAGGTGGTTCTGCAGCAATTTGTTTTACAAGAAGACGTTGCCATCCCTATTGCCTTTTACGACGTGAATGAGGAGTAGTAGTTATTTTCTTTCTGTGTTCAATGCAGCAAAGCGACAAAGAAAATGGCTTGGTCTGAATATGCCCAGCTATTAACATCAGCTATCGTCAACATCAGCTTAATTTTCGTCACTAGTTGCAACTGGTCAATGTTATTGTTTCTGTCATCAGCAATACTATCGTATTGAATGGCGTGAGACTGCAGCAACAATGAACATTTGAAAGTTGTACTTCGTGCAAATAGACAAATTAATGAAGGAAATGTAGAAACTTTCGTAACATCGCTTAGAATAGAGATTTATCAGATCACCTGCCGTCTCCACGGTGAAGGTTGTCTGCAATGAATCTCCATCGTCTTGTGTCTCTTATCTTGATGGCACATTTGGATAACTTTTTCCTCTCCATCCCTTGATGTTATCTTGCCACTTATAGTGCGGTCTTACTCTTGCAAATTTACCTTCTTTACATAACGATTTTTAGCACGTTATTATGGCTTTTTATGTGACTAAAATTTGTTATCTGTCTGATTTTGATTTAATTCATTGATTCTTTTTTCATTCCAAGCTTTTCTGGAACCTCATTTGGTTTGGTTTGGTTTGGTGTTAAGAAGCATCTTCATTGCACACGGACATCTCCATCAGTGCTCCGATCTCCTCCCTTAAATCACACAAGGAGGATCTCAACACAGTGCACGAACTCCGTAGCACCAGCGAGGATCCCAATGTGTGTATACAGGAATCAAACATTATATCAATATTTTTGTGCTGGTAGGTTTTTCTACTGTTGTAAAGTTTGCGAAGGCAGCGGCCGGATGGCCTACTCTTAACGATTTCCAACTGCCGAGGGATTTTTAACGTGCGCAACTTGCACACGGGACCTCCTATTTTTTCGCCCGTATCAGAGAAGGCTAGTCTTTCGATCTCACTACCCATGAGATCGGGGTTATGACATTATAAGGACCCACTGGTTCTGAAAAAGATTCCATCAAATATATTCCCCTTTACTGGGAACCGAACCCGGTACCTTTAGAATTAGAGGAGGGCGTCATACTTCTTAGCCACTCCAATCTCCAGAGAACTTTATTATTTGTTTTCTTTCCCTCTTTCCAAGAGATGAGCCCCGTTGTTCTATGTTATCTACACATCAATGTCTTCATTCTTTCTTCTAACTGTTAATTCATTGTCCATGTTTCAGCGCCATGTAGTAATGAAGATACATATATCACTTGATGACGCTCACTTATAATATGCCAGTTATTTGTGTCTATGTTTATTATCATCATTTTCCGTTTGGCTCATTAAGGAGTATGGGGGCCATCAATGTAGCTCTCCCCCCCCCCCCACACCCCCCTTTTACAGGAAGCTGCCCTAAGATCACATGCTCTGACATCAATGGTTTCTGGAGCAATTAGTTTTACACGATGAGGTTGCCAGCCTCATGCACAACCTCATTTTAGTTGCCTTGTACGACATGCCTGAGGGAGCAGTAGTCATGTTCTTTCTTTGTCTTATCATAGACCCCCCCCCCCCCCAGTAAGGAGGGGGGGGGGGGGGGGGGGGGGGAGCTACACGGGGCTTGGGTGTTTGTACCAGAAAAAAAACAGACGCGTGATTTTTTTTTTTTTTTAATGCAAATAAACTGTTAACAGAAATACACAACATACAGAGGTAAGCAGGGTCGGCTTTAAACAAAATTATATTTAAGAACATTAGAAGGAAGAAGGCAAATGTGCAAGTGGAAGGCGGCGCTATAAGTGGGAAGATAACATCAAGAGATGGACAGGAAAGAATCTATCAGCGTGCATCATCAAGACAAGAGACAGCAGACGTTGGAGATCCACTGTAACCGAACTTAGTTGTGGAGATGGCAGCTGATGATGGTTTAAATTTATTCATTTACTTATTTATTTTTTTAAGTTTCATTAGTTTATATAACTAGAAGCAGATAGGCTACCCTGCTCAGGAATTGCTAAAACTCGTCTATTGAGTAGGCCGTATATCGTAGTCTCGCACGTGCATTGTTTCCTGTAACCATGATGAGCTGTGAGTGACCCTCTTGGAAAGATCGTTTCACGGGGCGATCACAGAAGATCGTGGTACATCACTTTGTGACTCCACCCACAAAAGTGTTGCATTTGTCCCAGGTCTCTATAGGGTGTTCTAAACAACACCATACAGGCTTCTGTATTCATCTCTCTTTTCGTATACACTCGGGGAGGATCCCTTTGCGTTTTCTGTATCAATTACAGTTCTTTCGAATGCGGCACCAGGACCAACAAAACAGACGCGCGAACCCTGGGATTGGGTCCTGATTGGGCTCCAACAGAGATGACAGGGCGCGTCCCCGGTGTCAGGAGGCGGTAGCTTATCGCGTGCAGCCGTTTAGAGAGCTCCCATTGGTCGGCGATGCGGGCTCCGCGGTGACTGCGCCCTCGTGGGACTGGCTGTCTCTAGGGTAGGGTGGGGATTGGCGGGGAGTGAGGAAAGCAACAAAAGACATACCCGAGAGAGTTTCTCCCTCAGTACCAGGTCCGTGTCTACATGTGCCCAGCGCGGGGACTTGTGTGGTCATCGGAGATAGGAGAAATACCGCTAACCGGACAACTAGAGACCTAGAAGATTTACCGTTACCCGGACAACTAGAGACCCATGGAAGGAACACTCAACGGATCTCTACACCCTTGTGAGAATTTCAACCATGTTTTCTTATTACTGTTGTCTTTCGCCGATGTATTTTACTCCCCCTGTTAGTAGAGTTTTCTCGCCTCGATTTCTATGTGCGCTAGAATAATTGACTATGTGCTACTAAACTAATATGAATCTACTATTGACAAATAGATGAGCTGTTTTAATAGTCGTTAACATTATGAGAAAAACTGATGGTCGCCTATATGTATTACAGGCTGCACTAGGAAACTAAATTTAACAACAGTGTTAATAATAAATTTAAAATAATACAAGAAATGTTAGCGTCGATGTTTTACGGATCGGTCAGAGTGCAAGATCTATAACTGTAGTAAATTAATAAAGAAAACATATTACTTTAAACATGTGTTATTATGTAGGCCCTATTTGCTAATTTTCTGCAAGGTATAGGTCTACTTATACCGTGCATCATCCGGTTCTTGAAATGTGCGTAACTGATGATTTAAGTCGAGTAATTACGGTAGCAAAGTTATTCTTTCGGCAACCGTGGAAAAAAAAAAATACTCTTTGAGAAAAATTATTGACGTAAAACTTTGCCATTGATAAAAATAATACATATTTTTGCGAGGTTTCATTCACAGATTCATTTAAACTAAAGAAGGACACAAACAAACAAACAAACAAACAGGCACTAGAGATGTTCCAGGTAGATATCTAAATCTGACAACTCCCCGTTCTTTATTGTGATAGCCCAAGCGTGACGAAGCGCGCGCCTTAATTGTATTTTTTTTAAAAATCCCATCCGCAATGCTTCGAAACAGCAACATCTTTGACTGTCATCATCACTCTCGTGCATGCATGCGTGAATCGATAACTGTGCACGTGAGACACGGGGGGTAGGTGAATACCGAAGGGAACGGACAGTTGTAGTCTCTAGCGACTTGAGCGCTGAAAAAAAAAAAAAACCGCGAAAAACTTCATGCACATCACAAAACAAAGATTATTGCATTATAGAAGTTTTTTTTAAAAGCCCGTGGTACACGTGTAATTTTTATTTCTGTGTAAAATGTATATTTTATGTGTTACTGTGTACTTTTGTGAGCACGTCTGAAACGAGCGCGAGTTTTGCTATCCCTCATCGTGAGTTGTTGGTGTTACATAAGCTTCTTCAAAGAGAGCGTTTGAAAATTGTAGATTTTTTCTTCGAGGACCTTCCGAGTTTAGATATTAAATGTTAAATAATGTTACGTTTAAAAAAAATACCAGTGTTAGTAGATGACGGTTATTAACTCTGATTGCCATTTTTCATTTTAAGTCATTTAACTAATAACATACTACTCCTTGCCCAGTGTAGTTCCCGGGAGGGGGGGGGGGTTGTTATGAGACAACAAAAAATAGGACTACTTCACCCTCATGCATGTCGTACAAGGCGGCTAATGTGAGGTTGGGCATGAACCTGGCAACTTCAACATGTAAAATGAATTGCTACAGAAACCACTATAGTGCAAGCATGTGAATGCTTGGGGCAGTCTTTCTGCTCGGGGACCAACTGCCGCGTTGGCTACTTGCTCCATTTTGAGCGAAAAAGAAGATAATAATGGTATTAATCTTACCAAGAAGATAATAATGGTATTAATCTTACCAAGAAGATAATAATGGTATTAATCTTACCAAGAAGATAATAATGGTATTAATCTTACCAAGAAGAGATTAAGAGATTTTTTTTTTGTGGGTCTAATAATGTGCCACTGCGTAGGCCTCCTTAAATGCCATAAGTTCAGTAAATTATAAGCGAGACAGATAAATGAATATTCAAGCGGGGAAATTAAGCACAAATTAGAAGGAATCCTCTAACACAAGACAGACGTGTACATAAATAATTAAGTCTAACCTCGCCGTAGGAACATTATTACGAGGTAGTAATTACAAAAATATTTGTGACAAATTTCAAGACAAAATACAGTTTCGGTTTTTGTGATTTCGAGCGTGATAACAATGATTTATTTCTTGTTTGTTTGTTTTTTTAAACAAATAGGCGAACATAACTCTGCTCACGGACAAAACAAAAGCACAATTTTAAACAATGCTCAAAATACTGGCGTATTTGCAAAGGATGTTAAAATATGTTGGCAAATTATATTCTGCCTGCATAGAATACATAGTTTTAAAATTCTGGCGAAAAAATATTCCCTTGTAAAAAATTCTGGCGAACATTATTCCCTGCAATAAAATATCACATTTTAAACTCATTTCAGCGAACTAATTTCCCTTATACAGGATACATTGCTTTAAAATATTTAATTGATAATTACGCTGCCTGCATTGACTATATAGCTGTACCACTGTAGCGTTTTGACAAACATTACGTTACAGCTTGGCGCATGAACGGGGGAAGCACCTTTTAAAGTAAACATTATCAAGATCGCATCACTTTATAAATAAAATTAACTAGCATTCTGAACGGTGATGAGAAACTTTATTCAGATAATGTGTAGTGCTTTCGTATGTGTACATGCGGGCGGACGTATTAATCTGTTTTCTGGCACTTAATGCACTTGTTAAAAATTGGCACTCTCATATTCGCCTTCAGTCATGGCTTGTATGGATAAAGCAATGATACCTTACCTTTACTGCTGCGATACCACATCATCTTGTAAATACATCACACAGTTAACCATGTATCAATTCTGGTGATTACAGTGGTAATGTGTCTGTTTACCTGTAATACTATTCGTATTGTGTAAGCCATGACAGGATTAAGAGTAGCAGTAGCTACCAGGTTCCGGGTCCAAAACCTGGTGGCATCATGCTCCAGTTTACCCAGATGTAAATGGGTGCCTGCCTATGCTCTTGAGTTAGGGAAGGCAAAGCAGCCAGAAAAGGAACAATTAAACCGACCTTATAAAGCTGGGTCTACTATAATGAAGTTTCTTTGACTTCACTCACAACCGGCAGTATATGCTATGAGACTATCTTTACCTCCTGTCCGAAACACTTGTCTGAGGAACTTCTGGTGATCCTATTGCCTCTTATTGTAACGCTCAGTATAATCTAGGCTATCGCTAATAATAATAATTTCATACTTACTTATTTGTTTCCCTTCTACCTAGGGGTGTAGAGGTTTGTCAGAGAGAGCGCCATACTATCCTATAGGCTGTCTTCTTCCAGGCCTGGTTCCACTCTAGTACTCGGTCCTTTGAAGACTATCTAGTGTTGTCCTCCCAGCAAACTTTGGGTCGTCCTGGAGGTCTGGATCCGTGGTTCTTGGTTTCCCATAATAATAATAATAATCAATATAGAAAATCGTTGTTAAGTTTAATTAATTAATTCTTTACACATCAACTCCCCAAGGAGCATAAGCTTTCAACAAACTCCTGCCACAAGTCCTCCTGCCACAAGTCCTCCTGCCACAAGTCCTCCTGCCACAAGTCCTCCTGTCACGTGCCATCAGCTCAACTTCTTCCTCATTATCTTCCTCATATCTCCAGTTATCTTCTCAAGATTTACCTCTGCTTATTTTACCTTAAGATTACAAAGCAAGAACTGCCTTGTATTGCTATCAACAGGTTGCGTTCAATGTAACCTCTTTATTTGCTTTCGTTTCAACACTTTACGATTAGACTATATTGCTTTCCCACTTCCCCTAGAGCTGTTAAGCGCAACAGATGTAATTTCTAGTTTTAAAAATACAATATGTGTTTCATCTGGCATATGATTTCTTTCATCAGTTAGCTAATTATCATTGACATGTTTAGTTAAAATTCGGATAAGCAGAATTTCAGATAAGTAGAATTATTTTAGATGATCTCGGTGACTTCTACTTATCCTGACTGCACTGCATTTTAGATGATCTCAGCGACTTCTACTTATCCTGACTGCACTGTATTTTAGATGATCTCAGCGACTTCTACTTATCCTGACTGCACTGTATTTTAGATGATCTCAGCGACTTCTACTTATCCTGACTGCACTGTATTTTAGATGATCTCAGCGACTTCTACTTATCCTGACTGCACTGTACCTTGTATTTTAGAAAAGTTATGCAAAGGTAACGGTAGTGACGTAACAGATACTGCCGATGGGGAACGAAGTACTAGAAACTTCACTGTGCTAGGTCCAGCTTTATGAGGTGATGTTACCAGTTCCCTCAATCGCCGCCTTTGCCTTTCCGAACTAGAACAGAGTCAGCTACCCATTTACAGCCGGGTAAACTGGAACGCTACCCGGTAACATTGCCGCGAGAGGCAAGCACCCAAACTGGTTAACCATATCCTTTGTTTTTATTTGTTAAGTACCTCGTGTTCGTATTCATGTTACAAAGTGTGTATCAATCTTACTAGCAAAAGCCACACATCAGGCTGTCCTAACATTTGACATTGTCATTTGTCACCAATTAATCCTAGGTTAAAATTGATTCCGACAATAGAACCTTTTAGCGCCGCGTTTAATTCTTCCATTCAAGTCGTCACGTGATTTGTTTCAATTTATTACTCGTGGTTAAACCTATTTTCTGCGTGTAATCTGTTTTTGTGGGTTTTAATTTTCGTTGTGACTGCTCAGCAAAGAAAACAATTTTTCTATATTTTCACCCATTTAAACCAATCAATCAGTCAATCAATCAATCAATCAATCAATCAATACCCTTTAGCTCCCCAAGGAACATGGGCCTTCGACAAACACGTGCTGTCGCGTGCCATCTACGAGGGGTATTTTCATGTCTGCCTCATCAATGTTATTTCTGTCTCTAGCTCTCTTCTCCGCGTGTTCTTCGATTTGCCCCAACTCTTGCCCGGGTGATTCCTGACCAAGGACTGCTTAGTAATATTATCATCAGGTTTCCTCAATGGTTGTACTTGGCCAGCATATTCGACCGTGTATCATTTCAATCCTTCTTTTCTATTTCACACATTTGGTAGCATTTATACAAGTCCACATCTTAAATTGAATTATATTTAGCAATTCAGTTACTCTGTACTTCCAACATTGGTAGTTTAACTGCAAAAGTCAATAATTTATCACTTTAAAACTTTTACAAAATGTATTTAGTACATATAAGCACCGCCTGCGATGACAAAATACATTTAGCATATACACGCGCTGATTGCGATGACAAAATGTAGATAGTACTTACAAGCGCTGAATGCGATGACAAAATGTAGATAGTACACACAAGCGCTGAATGCGATGACAAAATGTAGATAGTACACACAAGCGCTGAATGCGATGACAAAATGTAGATAGTACATACAAGCGCTGATTGCGATGATAAAATGTAGATAGTACACACAAGCGCTGATTGCGATAACAAAATGTAGATAGTACATACAAACGCTGATTGCGATGACAAAATGTAGATAGTACATACAAGCGCTGATTGCGATGACAAAATGTAGATAGTACATACAAACGCTGATTGCGATGACAAAATGTAGATAGTACACACAAGCGCTGAATGCGATGATAAAATGTAGATAGTACATACAAGCGCTGATTGCGATGATAAAATGTAGATAGTACACACAAGCGCTGATTGCGATGACAAAATGTAGATAGTACATACAAACGTTGATTGCGATGACAAAATGTAGATAGTAATTACAAGCGCTGATTGCGATGACAAGATGTAGAAAGTACATACAAGCGCTGATTGCGATGACAAAATGTAGATAGTACATACAAACGCTGATTGCGATGACAAATATATTTAGTACATACAGGTGCCGATTGCTAGTAAGCACTTTGTAAAGTGTTTAGTATTTGTGCTAATTTCATTCTAAATCCTCTTTTATAAACTTGAAACTAGTAACGTGACTTTGATATAGTTCAAGTGAAGCTTGTATTACAACATATGAAAAAGCAGACTACGTGTATTACAAATGACATGAACTGTATTATTCCTACCCTGATTGCTGCTAATTTCCTGACTGATGAGAGATAATGTCACAATCTCTGGAGCCCAGTTCTTCCATAAGGCTGCTTAAACAGTTAATGGCACCCGGATGCTGAACGCAACTGATGTCCGTTGCAAAGGAGCTACGTTCTGTAATTATCACCTTCATCTTGTGACGTCATTACCTAGGTGATTTCACCCTGACCTTTGACATCATCCTCGCGTCCGTGTCTTTATTCTGGCCTGGCTTTTCTGACTCGTTTGGGTCACTTTAATGTTTGACCTGCCGGAAGAACACCACCACCACCTTCACCACTCGCAGCAACAACAGCATCTTCATCACCACCGACACCTCCCGCTCCGCAACGCATCCTCCCCCATGAAGGAAGAGGTGCTCAGTGGTCAACTGTCCAGCATTCGAAACTGGATGCAACCCACCGTCGTGGATCCGGCGGTGGCCAAGTAAGTAGCTAATCTAGGTGCATGTCCAGTGTGTTTACTTGTTTGTGTCAATTTACACTCAGAACACAAAAAAAGAACAAGCTGTGACCAAAAACAAACAAACAAACAAGGATTAAATTTAGTTGCCTGAATGTGTTTATTGCTAATGGCTGCATTCTTGTCGGATGCCCTGTATGTTAAAATTGTTTTCTTCCATCTTGTTCTTCAGTTGTTTTTAATTTTTTTGTTTTTGTTTAGATTGTTCTTGTTTAGATTGTTCTTGTTTAGATTGTTCTTGTTAAGATTGTTCTTGTTTAAATTGTTTTTGTTTAGATTGTTCTTGTTTAAATTGTTTTTGTTTAGATTGTTCTTGTTTAACAAAAATTTATTCACAGTTTCATCATCGTTTTCCTTTTCGCTCCATATGGATCATGGAACCACTACTGTAACTAGTCACAGTACAAGAAACCTGTACCAAGTATTCACATGCTGTTACAGCCGTGGTTTCTGTAACAACTAGTTTTACATGTTGAGATTGCCAGCTTCATACACAACACCATATTAGTCGCCTAGTACGACTTAAACGGGATAGGTTCTTCCTTTGTCTCATCAGCAGGAACTACACGGGGTACATAGTTGAGTAAATCTGTTATATTTCCTTGTTTTTTTTCCTGTGAGTTGTGAAACGTCGTGGTTTTATTGGAAAGTTATCAGTGTAGATGTGTCTTCACAGATTTAGGCTTGAACATTAAGGCGATCTGGGCACGATTTTTGTGTTTCAAGACTATTTAACGGGTGGCCGACAAGTGTAAGGAGGAAATAGTTATCTCAGCCTCAGAGTTGTCTCATCCACCTGGAGATTGCTCAATTTCATCATCTTCAGTATTTCCTTTGTCACTCCCCACGGAGCACGGAACGACCACTGCATCTGGGCTTCCTGCACCTGCAGAAAAATGTGCTCATGCAGCTGTGGTTTCTGTAGCTGTATATGATGATGTGGCCAGCCCCGTCAACAGCCTCATATTAATCGTCTGTTACGACATCAGCAGTAGGCCTGTTCTTTCTTTGTGTTATCAGAGACCATCTAAAACTACATGGGTAGCTCTAAATTTAGTCCTCCTACTGGCCGGGGGCGAAAAGGGGGGGGGGGGGGGGGGGGAAGATATATACCATATCTCTCCTTCCTGGTGGTCTCAACTGTCCCATTTCAATAGAGAATTACAATTTTAAATCAGCTGTTCGAGGCAGCTACATTTATGTTTAGACAGTAACAGAAGCCGCACAGTTTTATTATTACTTGCTGCAAACAATTTTAATTGTTAGAAGCGATTGTCGGGCACGCGTAGAATATGAAAAGCGCATATTATTATTGTTATTATTTCATTCAATTTAGTAAACACCGTCCCAAATGCATTCATCTATCTTTTTTGGCGACGCTCTATTTTGCAAAACATACGCCAAGCATTTCATGCGTTCCTGCAGAAGTGGTTGCTAGACTTAAGAACAACCCTCTTTGGTCAAATTTCACAACGTTTGCATTATAGGGAGCAGTGTATCTGTTATTACATCTTAAAGCCGGACATCGACATTGGGGCTTACACTGTGTTAATAATAACACTTGATGTGTTCATGCAGATTATGTCAGACTAAGAGTGGTCATTGCGTCCGATTGATAGAGTATTTATAAACCTTCCGTTCGCGGCAAAGTTATCGAGTTCCCAAATCTTGTAACGCCACGCTCCAGTCTACACAGCTGTAAATAGGCACCTGATTCTGCTCTTGAGTTAGGGAAGACAAAGACAGCGAGGAAGGAAATGGTTTCCCCACCTCTCGAAGCTGGACTTAATCAGATAAAGTCTCGAACAAATCAGTTTCCTAGGTCATTAGATTCCCTAGATTCCCATTTGTTTTCCTATATGACTACTTGTACCTTTAAGAGTGGTCAATATTTGACAGCAACTAAACCAGTCTAGCCGGTCACATAATTACGTATGTAAGCAATTCATTTTCATCTAAATACACTTTCCAGCCTAGCTGGATTAGACAAGGTCTAGTAACTGGAATACAAACAAACAAACGAAACAAACGAACAAACCATCTTCGTCACAGTCCAGCAGTTTTGCTGAACTGTCATTTAATCAATGAAAATATGTAAATAGAATTCTATCGTAAGAAAGAAAGAAAGTTTATGAAATCTAATTTACAGCTTCACTCGTCCGCACTTTATACGTCTGTTCTCAGAATGTACGTTTAATGGATTCTCGTTCATTTTCCTTATTTTTTATATATCTGTCTGTTTTTAAATTTCGTTCTGTTCTGAGTTTTATAGTTTCTGTTCTCAACGAAAATAGGGTCACCACTGTAGTAATTCCTCTTGCACATACCCGTGCAAATAGCTTTTTATACTCTTCCTGCTGTGGTTTCCGTAACACTTTGTTGGACATGATGAAGTTTAGTGAACAACTGTCCTCTCATTTGCTGTAGTTTATTTCTTGTTTCATAAATGTGTTTTTGTTGTTGTTTTTTTCCTTACTCATTTCATAATGTACCTAATGAAGATGAGGTTTTAGTTGTATTTATTTCTTTTGTTTTGCCTGACCTTCACTATAACTTGTCTTTGTACGTTGGCCGTTTCATGATTTATTCGCGGCATTTCGTAGCAATCTATCAAATACCCTTGTGTGTGTGTGTGTGTGTGTGTGTGTGGGGGGGGGGGGGGTAAAGTTACATCTCTGTGGGCTCAATTGATTTTCTTGTTTGAGTATTCAAAGTCCACGATTTGCTTCCAAATCGGGTTTATTTAACACTAGGGACTTCTCGACTGTAAACGTATGAAGAATTGATTTCGCAGAACGTTGACAGAGTAGTGTAAATCATCTGGATTACTTTTTATTTGTTTGTTTGCTTGTTTTTTATTTTAAGTTTTTCCGTTTTCATTGTACAACTTCCAATAGGTTACATAATACCACAGAAAATGCAGGGGAATATAGCGATAGACTTTGATGCAATATAAGAAAAGATGAAGAGATGGGTAGAACATTTCGAAGAACTAAACAAACCCGTTCCACAAAATCCCCCAGAGGAGTAACAAGGGGAATTTAAATATTTATTCTTTTATTTTTCTTGTAAACAAATACTTTATAGAGAAATTCCTTTTGTTAGAGCTATCTGTTAATCTATCTTTTTATGGCCATTTCTTCTTCTTCTTCGTGTTTTGTTGTTCTTTTTGTTTTAGCAATTTTTCTTTTTAATCTGAACTCTTTCCTTTTAGCTTCTGTCATACAACACCCATAATTTCCCGTGCCTTATGCTCACTCTAGGCTATTACCGGTAGTGTTAAAAAATTTATACGCTCTTTTTAATATGTCCGCTAACTAATATTCCTGGCATGCCTTCTGCATATCTTTTGTTTTTGTTATCGACAAAGAATAGGTCAAATGATAGGACGCAACCATCGCTAGCTCCCTGCTTTATCTGCTGGAAATGTCGCGCTTGGCTATCAGTTCTTATAGCTGCTGTTTATCGCCGGTACATGTTCTTAATTGTTCTCAGGACTTTGCACTAGATATTTATGCTTTCTAGACGTCAGATAATGCTCTTGCCTTTTACTTTGACAAATGTCTTAGCTTGTAGTTTACGAATCACAAGTGCTTGTACTTCCAGAATTCTCTTACTAGAGTTTTTACGAAATTCATAACGCGGAATCATTTGCGAACCGTATATTAATCAAAAGTTTCTAGCCGCACCCCCCTCCCCCCATCCCCCGCCCACACACACACACACCTCAAACTTTATTCTCAATAATCACTTATCGAAACGAACGGCAGAGTTAATAATGTATTATATTTCAGGTAACCTCGTATGGCCTTGAACTTTAACAACAGAATAGTTATTCATTTACTTTGTTCATGATTTCAATATACTTAAATATAGAGAATTCTTATTTGACAGGTGTAGCTTGTTTCATAAACATTAAAGATGATCATCTATTCTGAAAGGACCTACATATGACTCACAAGGCATCAATAGATGTTTTATTATGAAATTTAATATAGTCATGTCTGATGGGGTCATATATAGTGCGCTGGGCTTAACAAAAATAATGACCATACCCTCTGGTCAATCTTCAACCAACCAAATGTTGAAGAACTACAATGTAGACAGTGCGGTTATCTTCATATATCTGTGATCAAATGTTAGCAGTTTGTTTACGTCTGTATATATATATATATATATATATATATATATATATATATATATATATATATATATATATATATATATATATATATATATATATATATATATATATATATATATATATATATATATATATATATATATATATATATATATATATATACTGAAGCACATTAAAAACGCACCACTGTTATATATACTGATGCCGAGAAGCTGGGGAAAAAAAGTGTGGGAATGGATTTTCCCCGTCTTTGTCATGAGGTAGACAACGAATGGCTGCTGGAATGGAAAGTGCATGATTCAACCCACGGGTTTGTGTACAGACTACATGAAAACAATGAAAGTTACACGTGCAACACGATTCCCAACAGCTATGACCCTGAAAATGTGTAGGCGTTGTGGCAGTATACTCGGTATAAAAAGGCCGTTGAGACAAAACACACAGTACATGTGCTTGAAATGCCACGACTATCTGAAAACGACCGCCAACGAGCCATTGGTATGTTGGAGACCTGAATGAGCTCGCGGGCCAGTGCCAGAAAGATGAATTGCCACCACAGCACTATTGTACGTCTCAATGAACGTTGAGGAACCACTGGCAGTGCCCGGGATAGACTTCGGAGTGGCCAACCACGAGTTACTACCCCTGCGCAAGATCGTCATATTGTGCTGAGTCACCAAAGGAATCGTTCGCTCCCGGCAAGTCAAACAGCAAGCGAAATAGTGGGTAGACGTGGGCAAGTCTCTCGAATGACAGCCATACGACGACTCAGAGATACAGGCCTTACTAAAAGACGACTTTATGTTGGGCCAAACTTGACTCACAGACATCGTCAGCAGCGCCTGCAATGGGCAGAGCAACATGTCAGGTGGACTAGACTGCAGTGGAATGCTGTCCTATTCACAGACGAGAGCAGATTCAACATATCCTTTGCTGATTGACGTATGCGGATTTGGCGATGGTGTGGAGAGCGCTTTGCAGATTGCTGTGTTCGTCAGCACAACCGATTTAGAGGTGGCAGTATTCACATTTGGGGAGGATTCAGTTTTCACCATCGCTTGCCTCTTCACGTCTTCCGTGGAAATGTTAATGCTGTGACATATGGAGATGAGGTTCTGGATGCATTGCTTGCTCCTGCGTTCACAAATTATCCAGACTTGCAGCTTCTCCAGCAGGATAACGCACGTGCGCACACCGCATGCATTACGCTGCAATATCTATAGCAGCAGAACATTGTGACGATTGATTGGCCTGCCCTATCACCCGACATGTCCCCTATAGAACATCTGTGGTACGAGCTTGGACGCAGAGTCTACAGGCAAGGTTCTCCAGCTAATCTGCAACAGCTCGAAGCTGCTCTTACACGTGAATGGGACTTGATTCCCCGGAATTTCCTTCAGAGACTTGTGCGTTCCATGCGAAGCCGCTGCTAAGCTTGTTTGCAAGCACACGGTGGACATACCAGATACTAAGGATAGTGTGAGTGAATTTTTTTATTGGTTGCATTTTTGGTTTTCTCCCTTGCCTGCACAGAATGCAACGAATTTCATAACAATCAAATGTACAAATTAATGACCAGCATGGATTCATAGGAAAATGAATAAAGATTCCAAATATGTAAACTTGTAAACACTTATATTTACATTTCACACTCTGTTCCTGGATTATACAGGTGGTGCGTTTTTAATGTGCTTCAGTATATATATATATATATATAATAATAATTATGGGTAAAACAAAACAAAGTGATTAATTAAACAGTAATAATAATAATAGCCCATTTAGTCATAACTGACAATGGGAAAGCGCCCCTGAGGTGACAGTCCTCAGCTGATTATTTTCCTGGTGTTCTTTTCGACGTTTTCACCTCTTCCTATGCTTGCCGTGAGAGCTCTTTTCGTCCATTCTGTAGTGACGCCGTAGAGAGCATCGCCACTTGGTGCGATCGGCAGCTTCATCCTTCCGGGTTGCTGGATTTGTGTCCAGTACCCTTATGTCTCTCTTGCCACGTGTCTTTGAACCTCAGCTGCAGTCGCCCAACTGTCCTTTTGCCATCTGCTGGTTGTCCGTAGAAGATATCTTTCGGGATGCGAGCATCTTCCATGCGGCGGACATGTACAAGCCAGCATAGTCTGCGCTGTCTAAGCAGTGTATACATGCTTTGAAAGCCAGCATGTGACAATCCCTTGACATTAGTCACTTTGGCCTTCCACGAAGTACTGAGGATATGGCGTAGACACCATAGATGGAAGGTATTGAGCCTTCTTTCTTGCTAAGCATAGGTTGTCCATGTTTTGCTGCCATATAGAAGTGTACTGATGATAATACATAGGGTAAATTGAAGAAAGGAGAAGCAGAAGTGCACCCAGCAGAAGACATGTAATAGAAAGAAAAAAAAATGTGTTTTTAAGTCGAGGGCCATGACAAAAGAAGATTATAAGAACGAAAGCGTGATTTAGAAGCAGTAGAAAATCTTCAGTGGAACAACGGAGACAGGACAGTAGTAAAAGACAGCGGAGACAGGAGGTTAACAGAAGAAGATACAATTTGATAGCAGAAGATAAACAACAATAGAAGAAGGAAAGTTATATTAATGATTGCGTCTTTAAACTGTCTGGGTCGTCCACGAGTCGTATATACCATAGTTGTGCGAGTGTCATGAGAATGACCTCAGCCATTAACGCACTTTTTTGGGGGGTGCAAAATTGGCTGAGCGTCCGTTCACGATGTACAGTCACAGCAAGGCGATGGCGCCGTTTGATTGGTCCTAGGTTCGATTCCCGGCAAGCCTATCACTTACATTTTCTTTTCTGTTGTCTAGTGTCATCCTTTATGTCCAACGAATACCTGTTAATTACCTTTATTTATTTGTTTACTAATTTTGTTACAATAAGAAATTAACATAAACAGGAAAAAAATAGAAATTAACGGCAGCTGAACATTAAAATGAACAATGACAGAGAATACAAAATTAGCAACAGAAGAAAATAAACTAAAAACAGCAAGAGATAAGAAATTAACAACAGCAGAAAGTAATAAATGAAATGAAGTTAACAGCAACGGGTGGTGAGAAGTTAACATTAGTCGAACGGAAGCTTGCAATATGAGAAGAAAATATGGGGAGTGACATGGAGAAACTTTTACAGATACTTAAAAATGTGTAGCAGTATCATAAATATTGACAGCAACTGTATCAGTTGTCAAGATCAGCAACATGATTAAACATCATCAAGCACAGTGACATTGACGATCAAGTCTCAATTGTCTGTCGTTTGAGAATTCTAGTAGGCTATTTTAGGCATACACTTTTTTTTCAGCCATCTTGTCATGCACGCTGTCACGCAATCCTCGTTCTATTCTTTGCTTTACTCCTGTTGTCATTGATCTGTTATTTTGCCATACGGTGTTCCACGGCGTATATCCTAAACACGTGAATGCTTTGTGCAGCCTTCCTGCAAAGGGACCATATACAATGGTGGTTCCATGCTCCATTCTTCTTCTTCTTCTTTGATCCTTAGCCGCCGACCGTCAAAGCAGTCAGTGGCCATCACGCCTAGTGGGGTCTTGTAGGGCAACCACAAATTGATTCCCCTTTGCTCGGTCGGCGGCCATCCTTCGTACAGTGCCCCAACTCTGGTTCACTCCTTGCATCTCAGCCTCCACAGTCCTCCGCCAGGTTGTTTTCGGTCGGCCTCTCTTTCGTTTTCCTTCAGGGGTCCATAGCATAGCTGTTCTTGTGATGGCATCGGGGTCTCCTCTGAGGACATGGCCAACCCAGCTCCAGCGTCTGCCAGCTATGATGGTGTGCATGTCCTCTTGCTTGCTCCGAGTAAGCAGATCTTGGTTGGTGATGATATTCGGCCAAAAGATTCGGAGAATTTTTCTTAGGCATGTTGTGTGAAAAGAGGACAATTTCGACATTTCCTTCTCTGAAACTCTCCAGCATTCCGCACCATAGAGAAGCACAGAAAGCACACAGCTCTGATATAATCTTAATTTTGTGCTTGTGCTGTATTGAGAGGACTTCCAGATGTTGTTTAGGCTAAAGAAGGCTGTTCTTGCCTTATTCATTCTGATGTTGATGTCTTTGCCTGCCCCGCCGTCTGGTGTTACTATGCATCCTAGGTATGTGAAGGTGTCTGTCTGTACCAGTTGCTGATTCCTTACTGATATCGGCTCAGGGTTGCTCACATTGAGCGTCATGACCTCAGACTTCTTTAAATTGATGTTCAAGCCTACCTGCTGGCTAAACTTATTAAGTCTATCCGTTTTTTCCTGGATGTGTTGATGTGAATGTGCTAGTAGTGCACTACTAGCTCCTTGCTCCATAGTCAGCGCAAAAGATGCTGATGTGGCCAATGTTATAGAAACATATACACTTTACACAAAAATGTAACCAACACCAGTTCGGTATATAAACAACTTCTTTGTTTTCCATCCAGCATCGGCCTCAGCCGGGCACACTTCGAGAAACAGCCGCCGAGCAACCTCAGGAAAAGCAATTTCTTCCATTTTGTCCTGGCTTTATACGACCGTCAGGGACAACCTGTGGAGGTGGAGAGAACGACTTTTGTTGACTTTGTTGAGAAGGAGCAGGTCGGGGTAAGTGTTCTTTCTCTTATCTTGATTGTGTTTGTGTGAGCCAGTATCGGTCTAACGTCAGCAGTGAATTTTCTCTGCAAATTAAAACATTACATTTCACATTTGAAGGTGTAGGCCTACGTACGAATATGTTTACGAAAACTGTTTTGGAGTTTAAGCGTAGTAGACAATTAGCGTAATTCTAGGCATATTAGAACTTTTATGTCAATTTTAACAATGTATGAATTCAATTTTGGAGTTTCGGCAGAGCAGACTTAGTCGTTCCTCTTCTACCATGGGGTGTAGAGGTTTTTCACTGAGAACGCCATACTATCCCATCGGCTGTCTTCCCTCCTGACCTGGTTCCAATCTAGTCCTCGGTCTTTCAGAGATTGGGTATAGTAGACATGTTGCCTAATTCTGATCATCTCTCTTCTCTCTTTGATCCTTAGCCGACGACCGTCAAAGCAGTCATTGGCCATTACGCCTGGTGGCGTCTTGTAGGGCAACAACAAATTGATTTCACTATGCTCGGTCGGCGGCCATCCTTCGTACAGTGCCCCAACTCTGGTTCATTCTTTGCATCTCAGCCTCCACAGTTCTCCGCCAAGTTGTTTTGGGTCGGCCTCTCTTTCGTTTTCCTTCATGGGTCCATAGCATCGCTGTTCTTGTGATGGCATCGGGGTCTCTTCTGAGGACATGGCCAACCCAGCTCCAGCGTCTGCCAGCTATGATGGTGTGCATGTCCTCTTGCTTGCTCCGAGTAAGCAGATCTTGGTTGGTGATGGTATTCGGCCAAAAGATTCGGAGAATTCTTCTTAGGCATGTTGTGTGAAAAGAGGAAAATTTCGACATTTCCTTCTCTGTAACTCTCCAGCTCTCCACGCCATAGAGAAGCACAGAAAGCACACAGCTCTGATATAATCCTAATTTTGTGCTTGTTCTGTACTCAGAGGACTTCCAGATGTTGTTTTGACTAAAAAAAGGCTGTTCTTGCTTTGTTCATTCTGTTGTTGATGTCTTTGCTTGCTCCGCAGTCTGGTGTTACTATGCATCCTAGGTATGTGAAGGCATCTGTCTGTTCCAGTTGCTGATTCCTTACTGATATGGGCTCAGGGTTGCTCACATTGAGCCTCATGACCTCTGTCTTCTTTAGGTTGATGTTCAAGCCCACCTGCAGGCTATACTTATTAAGTCTATCCGTGTTTTCCTGGGTGTGTTGATGTGAATGTGTTAGCAGTGCAATGTCATACAAGCAAGTAACCCGCCAAAATATGGCGGGTAAAATAATTACGTTGTACTCTTCCTGCTGCATGCCCTGATGACGTCACTAATTCTCCTGTTGTCATGTCATACCTTTCCACCCCATGTCAACTTCATTGAATCTTTGTAGTCAAACTTATCATCATATATGATCAGAGTTCAATGCACTAAGAAAGCACTGAAAAGCCTGCGTGTTAATTACATAGGTGTTCAATTTAAAACTAGCGGGGCACCGCGCGCTTATTCTGTATTTTCCTGGAAACGTGGGGGGGGGGTTGGTTCATTGTTTGTTTCATTGAATGGCACTGAAGACAGTGGGAACTTTATGCCACTCTCATTATAATAAAAACTATAGAGACCCATAGTGCAGTTTCTAAGTTAAATCATCATCAGATTGTAAGGAGCATAAGAAATTGGGAAAAAACATACGTCACGCCTTCCCGTCCCGTACGAACAGCTCAAGGTTTTTCCATGTCATTCTAACCCCCGTTCATGTCTTCTCCAGCTCTCTTCTCCATATGTTCTGTGGTCTCCCTCTATCTCTGTTACCATGGGGATTCTAGAACAAGACCTGCCAAAGTCAATATTCAGTCATTAAGTCATGAACTTCAGTTTTAAGACTTTCCGTTTGACAGATCATCACCATTATCATCATCATCATCACCATTATCATTATCATCACCATTATCATCATCATCACCATTATCATCATCATCACCATTATCATCATCATCACCATTATCATCATCATTTCCCTTTTTGCTCCACATGGAGCACGGAGACACCACAGCAGCTGGTTATCTTGAATGAAGCCTGCACCATCGCACCATGTGCTCCTGCAGCGGTGTTTTCTGTAGCAATGTGTTTTAGATGGTGACGTTGCCAGCCCCATGCACCATCCTTACATTAGTCACCCCTTTACGACATGCCCGAGGAAGCAGGAACTATATTCTGTCTTTCTCTTCTCAGAGACCCTCGGGAACTGCGCGAGGCAATTTTTTTGTTGTTGTTGACATACGTGAATGAATTTACGTTCGTCGAGCCAGTACGTACTTTTCAATAACAGTCATCAGAGAAACAATGCGCTTTTTATTTGTCCAATCTGTGAATGTTTTTAAAGTGACACCGTCAATAGTGGCGGGCTCCATTGAACCTGGAACGTACTTAAAATTAATGCCACTACAACAGCACGGTCCTAACGAGATCAAAAGAGGGTAGGGCAAAGGTGGTGGCCAATCACAGAAATGCCCTTCGGTCTAGCAGCAGTCTCACGTTTTCAGTTGGGGAGAATTTCAAGTACGGAAATAAATCTGGAACCTGTCGTTTCTGTAGAGAAATATGGTGGTTAGACTGAGAGAGAGAGAGAGAGAGAGAGAGAGAGAGAGAGAGAGAGAGAGAGAGAGAGAGAGAGAGAGAGAGAGAGAGAGAGGAGAGGGGGGAGAAATCAAGTCATTATGTCCACAGGGACGTGTTAAAGAGCTCCCAAGCACTTTCGATGCTAAACAGCCGACACATAAAACAAGTAATCGATGCTTGTGATTAGATAAATGTGTTACAGTAATTTAATCATCTCGAGAGATCGATACAAGTCAGGTATCGATCAGCCGTAGCCACATTGCGAGTGGGCTAGTGAGTGGAGATGGTCAACGAAAAGTGCCGTATGGTCTATTAGATTGTTTCTAGTTGTGAGATGAAAGGCGTATGTATGGAGTTTATCATCCATTTTTGCCCTGCACAATACATGAACAATACGCAGCAGTTATTAAGTATCAATGGTATAAAACTCTCACGTTATCTAATAGCTGCCTCTGTATTTCATAGCCTTCTAGTACTGACCAACAGTAGCAGTTTTAGGCAAAGGCTGTTGCATAGGGCTTCGCGCTTTTAAGGGCACATATGTGCTTGTTGATACAACAGGACAACATTCTGGGCAACGAGAAGGCAGACCAAATTGGTTAGGAAGGAGGTGCACTACAATAAAATTATATAAGGTCAACTTATGAAATGGCTAAAACGACTTTAAGAGCCACATCCAAGTCCAAATGGAAAAGAGAACAACCCGACCATATAAAAAATGATACCTGTCATCAGCCATCGAGGCGAGACCAGGTCATCATTTTCCGGATATGCACTGGACACAACATATTGAGATACCATCTATACCACAAGTACAGGATTGGTACAACAGATCTCTGCACCGGTGGCATCAGCTCCATGACAGCTGAACATTGCTGCAGTCCTGCCCAACATGCAGCAGTAAACAGAGTAGCATACGGCAACAACGAACTTCTCTCCACGAAACACTGTTTGGAGATGTCAGGAACCTTGAGCTGACTACTGCCTTTTTTAGAGTCATTAATGTGGAAGTCTGAAGGTGAACGAAGAAGGAGAAAAACCAGAAGAAGATAAGAAGAAGATAAGAAGAAGAAGGAAAACCAGAAGAAGTAGTAACCGCCATTGCTGACCAAGGTTTATTCTATTCACTCCATCGTAGGTTGATCTATAAATACTACGTACATTTAATTGGCTCATATCCGATTGCTGTTTTGCTTAACTGTTACCACAATTCAAACATCCAAATATCAGAATGGAAACTAAACGACAGCGGTTAAATAGTAAATTCTTATCAATTGTTTGCTATAAGTGTCAACCATGGTCATTGAACAGCGACATTAGACAAAAAAATCACATCATGTGAGATGAGATATTTAAAAAGAGCCCTTAATGTTACCATGGGAGATAGACTGAGAAATTATAACATCAGAAAAATTGTAGGAACTACATCCCGCGTCAGATACATAAAAGGTGAAGGTCGTAACATAGCGGATACTGCCGTAGGCAAGTGAAGTGTTAGAGACCTCTTTATACTAAGTCCAGCATCGAGAGGTGGGATGGCCAATTCCCTTTCCTGCTAACTTTTTCCTTCCGTAACTCAAGAGCAAATCCAAGTACCTAGTTACAGCTGGGAAGAATAACGCGTGTCGATACCGTGAATCATATCCGTTACCTTTGCCACGAGAGACCAGCACTCTAACCACTCTGTCAATCAGACGCTCATCAGATACATAGAGAGTAAAAAAGTAAAGTGATATGGCAGCCTCGTGAGAATGAAGCCCGATCGGTTACAAGTACGCGCCTACAGCAGCAGAATATCTGTTTTAGGGCATGGGAAAGATTAAGAGGCAGATTTTCGATAGACACAATTACTGAAAACCATCAACAATACGGGATCATCGCAGCCAATGCTACACACTTGTTTCAAGTACGCAAATTCACCTCCCCACTACGCTTCACGACAAGAGTTCATTCAATCATTACCCTCGTCTCCCCATGGAGCATCGGCCTTTCAACATACTCTTGCCAAGTCCTCCTGTCACGTATGATCATCTCAAGTTCTCTCCATGTTTTCCTCATCATTTTCACCTCCGTTTCCAGTTCTCTTCTTGGTTTACCTTTACCTCTCTTACCTTGGGGGTTCCAGAACAAGGACTGCCTGGTAATGCTATCAACAGGTTTCCTCAGTGTGTGTCCTATCCATCGCCAACGTCTTCTTCTCATCTCTTGTTCCACTGGCACTTGTCTAGTTCTTGTCATCAGTTCCACATTAGTGACCTTGTCATACCACTTTAATCCTTCTATTCTTCGCAAGCACTCATTAATGAAAGCCTGTAGCTACTTCCGGCGTGATGCTGCCCACATCACCCCTAGTGTGCCGATGGTCAAGAAAATATGGGCCTAACACCATATTCCCAATATGCATCATTGGGCTTGTAACGGGATCCTTTATCTTTACCTAATAGCTACTTACAGAACGGAGTGCGCTCTGTTAAATACGCGTTGCTTTTATGAAAATATAGTTTTCCGGATAGACTATCTGACGAGAAATACATATAGGTATCTATATCCATGTATGTATCCACTCATCCACATCCTTCTATTTCTCCACTCTTACCTGACAAATTGTTATCTTCGATTCGAAGGTCGCCTGCAATGGATCTCCAACGTCTTCTGTCCCTTGTCTTGATGGCACACTCTCATAGACTCTTTCCTGGCCATCACTTGTCTTGATGGTACACTCTCATAGACTCTTTCCTGGCCATCCCTTGTCTTGATGGTACACTCTCATAGACTCTTTCCTGGCCATCCCTTGTCTTGATGGTACACTCTCATAGACTCATGGCCATCCCTTGTCTTGATGGTACACTCTCATAGACTCTTTCCTGGCCATCCCTTGTCTTGATGGTACACTCTCATAGACTCTTTCCTGGCCATCCCTTGTCTTGATGGTACACTCTCATAGACTCTTTCTTGGCCATCTCTTGATGTTATCTTCCCAACTTATAGCGCTGTCTTCCTCTTGCATGCTTGTCTTTAATTTGTTTCTTGAATTATGGTTTTTATTTGACCAAAATATTGTATCCACTGTCTATCGCTAATTAATTAATTATTTTTTTCAGGACAGTGAGAGTCAAAAAACAAACAACGGAATTCATTATCGCGTGCAGTTGTTGTATGCAAATGGTAAGTAATTTTATGTTGCTATCGTCGTTGTTAATATTTTGTGTTCTCTTCTCAATTCTTTTTTCTTTGTATATAGTTAAATGTTGTGCTGTTATTTTGATCCACTTTTATTTAGTTTCATACTACCTTATTATACTGCCATCAATGCATTATTGTTCTTGTTTATGTTTGTGGTTCTTGTTGAACTTATGTATTTGAATGTTGTTTACTAGTGTGATAGTGCGAAGACGATGTGTGAAGAAGAACAAGAATTCGTGTGTAATGTTGTCGTCACTCTCTCTGGCCTACTTTCACACACGTTCCGCAGTCACAGAAAAACTCTCTTGATGACAAGGGTCCCACTTTTATTAATGAAACCCTATCAGGTAGCATTTGAATCACACAGAAAACAATGTTGTCCACAAGTTTACTTTGAAAGCATTTCCTAAGCAACACCGTATAACCAAGCTATTTAGGTAACACCATATAATAACCCAGCACAGACTGCTGGACTCTCTCTATGTCTTTAGTTCTCTTAGCACAGACGCAACATCTTCGATATCATCTTTTACCTCACTGGTGTATCGTACCGAGGATGCATACCGCCCAAGACGATCTGGCTTCTTTTCAACTCTCTTTGGCGCCTTCAACTCTTTTAGTTTAAATCTACATCT
Organism: Oreohelix idahoensis; assembly: GCA_024509875.1. Classification (NCBI taxonomy): domain Eukaryota; kingdom Metazoa; phylum Mollusca; class Gastropoda; order Stylommatophora; family Oreohelicidae; genus Oreohelix; species Oreohelix idahoensis. The sequence continues at coordinate 578,507 of JAMPIV010011618.1, forward strand.
CCACTCCTGTACCTACAATAGCCACGTCAAAATGTCAGGGAAAACTCCACCCATCCCTCTAGGGAGCAAATCAGGATTCCTATGCTCAGTATGGATGACATGAGATCACATCTTAGTCAAGAGTATCTTCCTAATCGACACAACTCAAGGTCCGCCCACTAATGGGCTGTTACATCCCACGATATTCGTTGCCCTACTCACACTTCTTATGGTTTTGTGCTCAAATAGGTTTTTTCTTCTGGTGGCAGACAGCGCCGAGATGTCTAACAACCGAGCGCTGTCTCCCATGTCTCACACGTCTGTCTTCTTCACGGATGGCAAAGGTGTGTTTCGTTTAAATCGCCCATTGCCGTGTGAGAATGTCATCATGAGCACAACTATTCACCGTAGACCAGATAGAAAATTAATTACGCCGTCCAAAATTACATCTTTCTGGTCACACGGTTACACTAGTAAATAAGTTATTCTTTTTTTTCAAATAAATAAAATTGGCATGGGGTCAGTTTTATAAACGAACGACACATTAGAAATACGGAACATGTCTGGGTATACACTTCGTTAGCTACAGTCACAAAGAAGAAACAGAAATGAGAAATCTAGTTAGACTTTGAGAAAAACACAAAGGGCACTACTTCATTGTAGACAAAAATAGATAAAATAAAACTTAATTTAAAAAAATATGAGCGACACAGAAAGTGGAAAATGAGGACACAATTCAGATAATACGAGGAAAAAAGTATTACTAAATAAGGAAGTAAAAATACATAACACAAAAGAAACACTTGCGCAAAGGAACTAAAAACAAAAATGCAACAAAGAAATTGAAATAGAAAAATAATAGAATAATAGAATGACCTGGTGCGTAAGAGAAATCCATTGCAGAAAGTCAAGTGTGATAACGACTCTCAGCTATAACAGAGTGAGATGAAAAGTTGATAGAAACGCCGTTGGGGGAAGTGGGGGGGGGGGGGGGGGGGGGGGGGGGGGGGGGGGGGGGGGGGGGGGGGGAAGGGGGGGGGGAATAAAAAAATAAACCAACACGGAAATCAGATACGAAACAAAACAAAACCAATAAAGATATTATTCTTTATTATTGTCAATTTGCAAATTACATTTTTTGTAGGTCAACAGCTCTCTCCTCATCCTCCGTCCCATCTTCTTCTTTTCTACTTCATCCTCTCCTTCTCCTCCACTCCTTAATCCTCATGTTTTTCTTCTTTCTAGTTTATATCTTCTTTTATTTTGCCGCACAGTTTTCTCCTTACCTCTACCACCGCGATCTGCCCTAGTATCATCTATCCATTTATTATAATTCTTTATTGTTCCGTCCATCTTCCTCGCCCATACGCCTGATTTCTACAACTCTCAACCTCTGAACCAATAATCCTTTAAGAGTCTTCAGCCTGAGTGAACATGCCACTAGAAGCGCTGGCGAAACAGCTTTTCTACACGTCTGCAATGTCAGCTGGTATCATTGATAATTCATAAGTTGTGCAACGGCTTTCCCGGGAAAAGGGGACAATTATTCTGTATGGCGACAGTCAGCCTTTCCGAGCTGCAGATACTCAACATTTGCTGGCGTCCGTCATTGCTCAGACATGCACAAAGTTGTCATTTGTTGGGCAGGGAAGGGGGTTTTGCTTGGATGTTGGAATACAAACTGATATGTGTGAAAATGCAGCTCGTTCTCCGTATATTCTGTTCTTCCTCGCGCTCTCTGCGCGTGATTGCTTGTGTGTTAGCATGAATGATTTAGAGGTAGAGAGAAAGATAGAATGAGAGTAAAAAAAGGAAGGTTAGATAAATACGATGAATCATTCTTAATGTCATTTCTTGTTTTATTTTGTTCGTTAGTGCGAGTGTATGACTGTGCATGTGTATGTTGTGTTACACTGGTGTGTGCGTGTGTGTTTGTGACTGTGCTCTTATGTAGATTGCTATACGGGTGTGGGTGTGTGATTGTGCTCGAGTATATATAGTTATACATGAGTGTATGATTGTGCTCATGTGAGTATATTGTGTTATACATGTGTGTATTTGTGTGTTTGTGATTGGGCTCGTGTGTATATTGTTATACATGTTTGTGTATGTGTGACTGCTCGTGTGTATAATGTTATACGCGTGTGGATGTGTGTAACTGTGCTCGAGTTTATATTGTTATACAAGTGTGTATGTCACTGTGCTCGTGTGTATATTATATACATGAGGATGTGTGTACTTGTGCTCGAGTGCATGTTGTTATACACGCGTGTGCAATTTTTCTCGAGTGTATAATGTTATACACGTGTGTGTAATTGTGCTCGAGTGTATGTTGTTATACACGAGTGTGTAACTGTGCTCGAGTGTATGTTGTCATACACGTGTGTGTAATTGTGCTCGAGTGTATGTGTCACATGGTTAACCCGAGGATTAACCAGGGACAGTTTGTTTTGGTTGCACAGAGTTATCAATGGCTCAGAATTGACTTGCAACCCGGTAGAGATAGACAGAGGAAGGCGAATTTGGGAAACTGGGATAAGTTCCCAGGATACAGACCAGTGATTCAGAATCCCGTGACATTATCGCCTCTACTAATCTACCTATCCTCCCCTTTAGCTCACGAGCCCCCAACCCCTCTCATCACCTTGGGTGAACAGAAGAGTAAGAAATAGAACTGTATCTCTCTCATAAACTTTCTTTCCTTTTCTATTGATGTAACTAACTTGTGTTTGTAGCGAAAACACGATTACAACATTTATTGACTTAAGATATGCAGAACAACAACCCAAAAAAATAATACATATGCAATGACAACTAAATATAGATTATACCTGGAAAAGAATGTGGTAATAAATGCATAAAATACACAATCTAATCTTAATTCTATACTATGCGGTAATCAGGTGATGATGATGATAAATGTAGCCTAATACTAAAATACTAAATAAGTTATCTACTGCCTGGGTCCAGAAAAGAATCCCTTTACTTGACCTATTCCTAAAGTCACTGGGACCTTTGACGTCCCTACACAATGGCCTTGCCTCTGTCTGTATTCACTGGAATTATAATAGCACTATCCGTTCAACACAGCCCTTCTTGTTGACGATGAACCGGGCTATTCTCTTTCCCAATGCAAGGTTGGTCAAGGTAACACACGGCTTTGTTGTTGTGTTGGCAGATTGTCTTTTGTGGATCGAATGCCTATGCGTCTTGCTATTAGACCGAATCTCCTGGGGTGGCCACTTTGCTGTGAAGAAGTGTTGAAAGTGCAGCGATATATATATATATATATATATATATATATATATATATATATATATATATATATATATATATATATATATATATATATATGTGTGTGTGTGTGTGTTTGCGCGCGTGCGTGTGTGTGTGTGTGTGTGTGTGTCGGCGTGGGTGGTTAATTGTAGAGTCGCTCCATTACCTCTGGTAATTTCTGATCTCAAAATTTTGCGTGGGTGGCTGTTTGCAGAATCGCTCTGTTACCCTGGTAACTTCCGATCTCAACCCCGGTTTGATTCTGTAGGTTTGGGGCCTAGATACTGATATCTGTAGGTACTCTGTACAATTCGACCACCATCCTATGTTGCGTTAGATAGATCTGCATTGGCTATGAGTGTCTGCAGTAGGGAGATACGTGTCGTAGCAGTATATCTAATTGGCTCTACTCATTAGCTCGTACCAAAATGCCGGCCAGGGTAATAAGACGACTGACAGACGAAGTTATCTTAAAGCTTCCCGATCTTGTCTTTATAACTTGGTTCCGAATACAGAATCATTGAACACTCGCGCTTTGCGAACCACGGCAGGCACTCAAAATGTCCATGAATCTTTACCCTTAACGGGTAGAATACGGTGTAGGTCCAAGTTGGCTAGCGGATTACTTTTCTCCAGTAATGCCAAAGGACGGCCTTCCCTGGCTTATATGATGGGGATATTGCCTTTAGCCATTTTGAGGTTTTCTCTTCTGTGTACTTCTGATGTCTGTGAATTTTCTCTAATCCTTTGATATGTTCTCGTTGTTTGTCTATTGTGGTAAAGTGGGATGATATAAATAGTTATAGGGGACTTAGTGTAATGACTGAGATCAGCTGTGAAGGTATCTGTATCTAATAAGTGTGGTGTATTACAGATGACCTTACTTGCTACCACATTTATACCTTAGTCAGAATTATTCTGGAATATTGTGATGACTACGTTGAATGTCTAGGGTTATGATAATGATGAAGTGTAAGTCACAACAACAACAGACAGATAAACAATTTAATTTATTCCACAACACTTTACAACACTGTGACACTCACACACATATAACACTCTATAAGACTATCTTAAATGAGTCAAGTGTTAAAGTTCAAAATATATGTATTAATTCCTTTCAATAATAGATATCCTGATTCAACTACACAGTGAACCAGGAATCACAATCAAATGTAATTACAAGTTGTATGTACACAATTTATCGATATGATCTTTGTATTGACATATTTTATTATTATTATTCTATGTGTGTAAGTTGTGAAGTAGTACTATGAGGTAATACTGGCTTTTTCAAGCTAGGTTGTTGTTTGTCTTCATGACTTCAAGTGTTTGCTTATGGTGGAAATCGTATTGGGAAAAGTTCACAGTTCCTGTCATTTGAAACAATTTATTGTCCCTCTTTAATTAATATACTGTCAATTTTAGAGGGGGGCACATAGGATTGAGCTGCTCTGGCTACAGAATCTTATCTTCTGTGATGGCGGCAGGAAACAGTCTCCTCTGCTCGCTTGCTTCACTGTGTTCTTGAGACACCTCACTGGTCGCTATCTGGACCAAGGGGTATGCTATCAGCCTCTGGATTCAGCAAAACTCAGACCAGGTGCTGCTTTAATAGTTTAGGACCACGGTCCCTGAAACAAGAAGGTTGTACCTCCTACTTCAGAACCAATTTATAATCTATTTCCACACTGAACACAATACATAACAAACACTGAGTTCAGAGCTGTAGGCCAACTGCTAGCTTCATCTGAAACAATTTACACCAGTATTCTTCTCCTTAATGGTTACTACGCCTCTGCAATTCCAGCATTAGTTCCTTCTAGTCAATAAGATAGGTGTCAGTGTACTATTTGGCGATCCCATGCAGATATACTTCTCTCCGACAAGTTTTGTTCAGGTTGGAGCAATATCTAGGCTTTGCCTCATGTTTGCTACTGAACCACACACATATACAGACATAAATTTATCAATTCACATTCAATTTTCATCTAAAAGATATCAAATATGTCTAGCTTACCACAATTCATGGAAATAATAAACAAATACGTTGACTGGCGATGAAATATGGCACAAATTCCGATCTGCCTCTGTCCCAGGCTTTTATTTAGAAAAATATGAGCTGGATCTCAACGCACTGTTTCTTAGTAAGTTTATTCTAAAATGTGGCACTGAACAGACGCTCCTAATTGACTATATCAGCGGGTCTAGCCAATAGGACCATGTTTACACAAGCTTTTGAAAAAATTTACCCTTCCTACGTTTCCCCTAACAACCAAAATTAGTATTTGCAGTCCGACTAATCGTGTTTCATCTTACATATACTTCCCGCCAATCAAATCGGATTTAACATGTTGGCCTATTTCCCGTAAAATGGTGGTTTCAAAACATGCCACTGTGCGATTATGATTTGGTGCTGTCAGACACCCTCACTATTTTCTTTTGGCTATAATTTGTTAATTCCTAGACTATTTGCGTAACACTTAACATATTCTTTGTCAGCAAGTCCTAAGGAACCCAAATATATAAATTTAATGGAGCTAAGTGGCTGCGTTCAAAATATGCATTTTCTTCTACCTCCCGTTCACTTCGCTACGATGTGGTGTCTCGGTACTGTCAGGCTTTCAGACATAAAACAGTATAATGTCATGTTTACTAATAAGCATTAAACAGGTTTTTAAACCTAACCCTCGTATTGGTAGTGTTTTTTATTACTGTCTATTTGAAAAAAAGTTAGTGCTTCATGCCTTACGCTTGGGGGTGGCATTAATTTTATATCGCGAGACGCGTGTTAGTGTTGCATACGTTCCTCCGTTCAGCCCTCTCTCTCTCTACCCTAAGTTCATCTGTCTTTTCATTACGCAGTGTATAAAATGAAATTAATGCTAGTATTAATCTAGGTCATTAATCAGCTTGCGTATCTCAAGGTTTTCTAAGAAATACAGTACACGTTTTATTGTTAGAAAGGCGTGTATGCTGCTATAGGCTTTACTATCAAACGTGAAAGCGTTACAATATGCAGACGAAGTAGAAAAAGGGGGATTTTTGTAAGCCATTGTGACAGCACTGGTCTTTTACCATTCTTCTTTCCTTTTATTGTATTAATTCATTAGGCTTTACATTTACTTTTTAATTTATATATGTGGATTTAGAATATTTCACGACATCTATACCCCGCCGGCTTGTCTTCCCCGGGTCATTCATTCGACCATTGTTTAACCACCTATTTCCTTCTTCGTTCCGTGGGAAATGTCCAGCAAAATTTTCACTCTAATTCCTTTCGTCAATCCGTCTCCACCTTCCTTTATGTTCCTGTACTAAACCCAATAACACGTTGGTGTTATGGCCCGTTCATCTTCTTCGTTACTTCATTTTGGTACACAAAACCCCCGCCATGTTGTCTGCCTACTCCATTTCATTGTTACTTGTCATACTATTGTGCTACTTTGGGCGGTTTCCATGTTATGAACAAAATATATTGCACAATGGGTTATTTTCCCATGTTAAGAAGAACGTTGACTGTCGTGGACAACAGGTATTCACAATCGACATGTATCCTTACTCGCGTCTCATGACAGTAGGATGTTATACACGTGTGTGTAATTGTGCTGGAGTGTATATTGTTATACACGTACGTGTAATTATGCTCGAGTGTATGTTGTTATAAACGTGTGTGTAATTTTACTCGAATGTATGTTGTTATACCCGTGTGTGTAATTGTGCTCGAATGTTTGTTGTTATAAACGTGTGTGTAAATGTGCTCGAATGTATGTTTTTATACACGTGTGTGTAATTGTGCTCAAATGTTTGTTGTTATACACGTGTGTATAATTGTGCTCGAATGTATTTTGTTATACACGTGTGTGTAATTGTACTGGAGTGTATATTTGTGTTGTACACGTGTACATGTGCGCGAGATTGTGCTCGTGTATATTGTATTACACTTGGCGTGTGTTTGTGTGCACGTGTGTCTATTTATCCTTACTAGTGCCTGTCCTCACATTCGTGTGTGTTTTATGTGTTACATTTATATTTATTTCATTTACACAAAAGCGGGAATAAAAGGAAGGTAGAAAAAAGCCAGAGTTGTCTGAGAGAGGAGACAAAGAGTAAGGAGAGTATAATATATTCATTATTCGTATATTTAAGAAACAATGAATTCAAGGATATTGATTTTAGAAGTTTTAGGGTGCTCGCAATAACTTTCTATTTTCTATTGCTTTAGAGTGCGGGGGAAAAAAAATAAGAGACATTATGGGTGGATGGTGGTATATTGGAGAACCAATTAATTCAGGGAATAATTTTCAGATTTATGCGCTCACTTTCACGATTTATTGTTTGGGGTTTGGTTTCGTTTTAAGGACCATCTTGATTGCACACGGACAACTCCATATGTGCTACGCTCTCATACATCACACAAGGAGGATCACAACAAAGTGCACAAACTCTGTAGCACCAGCAAGGATTCTAATGTGTGTATACATGAATCACACATTCTATAAATATTTTTGTGGTGGGTAGGTTTCCTAGTTTGTTTTTTTTTTTAACATTTTGCCAGGGCAGCGGCCGTATGGCCTGCTCTTTACTATTTCCAACTGCCGAGGGATTTTTAACGCATATGGGACCTCCTATTTTCTCGCCCTTATCCGAGAAGGCTAGGCATTCGATGTCACTACCCAAAAGAGATTTTATTGTTTGGGGGGGAAAAGAAATCGATTCACTAGCAAACCATGAATTCAAGGATTTGATGTTAAGGGTTTTTGCTTTCTTTCACTTTGCCTATTTTCTTTTGTTTTAGAGTATGGAGAGAAACAAAGACAATGGGCGTGGGTAAACACAATTTATGAAGTCATCAATTAGTATAATAAGAGGTAACTTGTTCTGGAACTCTCGGAGTAGAAAGGACTGTGCCTATAGACAAGTCCCGGAAAGAAGAGAAGATCCGAAATGTTCACGTTAAATGTTTACGTTTACGTGATTTCTGTATTATTTTCTCTTCTTCTCGTGGTCCTTGCTGATTCCACATGAAGAACTGTATAGCCGTGTGTGTGTTCTCTATTAGTCTACAGCGTCTTTCCCGTACTGTATTTCATTTATTATCTTAGTTTTCCTTTTCACTTGTATTATTGTAACCAAATGTATTAAACCCTCGAGAATTAATTTTCCTCACATTCTATTGTATATAATAAAAGCGCGTGGCTTGTAGGAAGATTCGCTCTTTCGCGCCCATAAAGCGCGCACACCCATGATATTCACTCACTTTAGTCACACGTGCTTCTAAATATAACTATTGTGCTATATTTAAAATGTCCTGTATTTTTATTTATAATTCGCAATTTCGTTCATGAAATAATCTCCGTGTAAAATAGTTTGCCCGTGTTAGCATTAAATATATAAAGAACTTTGGGAAAAGAATGTGCCACCTATGCAATTTACTACAAAGTGCGTTACTAATAAATAAATACATAATAATAATAATCAGCTAGCTGAAATCTGTCATTTTTTTACAGACAATTACCGGTAGCATATATTGTTGTTCTTTTCGTGGAAAGACGAAAAATAAACAAACAACTAAAGACAGAACAGTGAGCAACGCCAACTGTATTTCAGCACCCTCAAGCAAACGGTAATGATTAGCCTTTCGACCTGAGGTCAGTTAACCGGTCGCGACCTTCTTGTCTGAGAGGGCACAGCCACACCGGTTGTATTAAATAACTTAATGGATTTGGTGTGTTTCTTTTGTACGAAGGATCCTTGGTTTCTCCAAATAGCCTGCTCGCCTGAATGACTGGACAACAAAAACGTTGGACAAAGTACAGAGGAAGGCTCAAATGGGAGACAATGTTTGGTTTAATTTAAAAAAACTTTAAGTGACACTATACAGAAATTGTGCCTTTATCAGAGTGTGTTATAAAAATATAATTATATAATTAACCTCCTCATCTTTTCTTTCTCGTTTACTGATTGTCGATGACTTACCTCTGATCGGAACACCTAAAACACGGGACATTACTTGATTTAACCTTCATTATCTACAAACACAGAGATAAAGCAATGAAATATAGATTGGTTAAGAGAAGAAGACAAAAAAAAAAAAAAAAACTCTTCAAACACTAAAAAAAAAATCGATGGAAAAAGAGGGAGGAGAAAGAAAGATAAAAATAAATAAACAAAACTCGTAAAATACAAAGCAATAAAGAAAGAAATATCAACGTAGATAATGTAACAAACAACATAATGCAAAAGAGAAAATAACAAATAAAAATACATCAAATGAAAGAAATGAATATATATATACAAACTGCAACAGGCTTCAGAATTAGAGAAAGTAAAGGCGACAAAATCCGACAGCAGCGCAGGGGAAACAACGTGTGTCTGACGTAAGGTTAACTCCGAAACTTCCCGTGTTTTTAGTGTAAGGCACAATTTGAAGAACTAACTCTATGATATTATTTAATCATATTTTGTTTTACTTTATCGTCCAGTTTTATAGCAGCTGTTTATGTAACACTGTTCCATTAAAGTAAGTTAAAATGTGTGTTTTGTTTTCTTGCCGACCGACCGTCCCTGTGGAGTTAAGATTTCCTTTTACCGGACACATCAAAATTTGTTTCAGGTATCAGACAAGAGCAGGATATGTACATACGCCTCATCGACTCCGTCACCAAACAGGTAATCAGAACTGTGTTGTGTCATTGTTTTCATCAGCACCCACAACCTCCAGCATTACGTCTATACTATAGACTCTATAGTCTTCTACTTTTTTTCATACATTCTTTTTTTCATCACGTGACTGGCAAAGTTAACCAATTTTGACCTGTCTCCTGCGAAGTAAAAAGGTAATGGTAGTCCCATAGAACATACTGCCGTAGGGAAGTTAAGTGTTAGAAACGTCACCATACTAGGTCCAGCATCGACATGTGGGGTGACCAGTTCCCTTCCTCGCTGCCTTTTCTTTCCCTAACTCAGTCGGGTACCCATTTACAGCTGGTTTGACTGGAGCGTGTCGGTACCGTGATTCGAACCCGCAACCTTTACCGCAAGAGACCAGCGCTCTAACTACTCTGTCAATCGGATGTTTATTCCAGGGTTCTCCTTTTTCTATTTTCTATTAGTGCTCTGTCTTGGCTTTTCTCAATGTTTATCTGTGTCACCTCCCCGTCTCATTATGTCATTAGCAATCAGATCAGATGCTATCTTCACATTGAAGGTCAGCTGCAATGGATGTCCAACACCTTCTGTCTCTTGTTATGATGGTACACTCTGACAAACGCTCGATGCTATCTTCCCACTCGTAGCCCTGTCTTCCTCTCCTACGTTTACTTTCTTCCTTCCATTACATTTTTCAGCAAGGTGCTATGTCCTTTTATAAAAAGGTAAAAGGCAAAGGATCCCATTACACACCCATTGAGGCAAATTGGGAATATGGTGTTAGGCCCATATTTTCTTGACCATCGGCACACTAGGGGTGATGTGGTCAGCATCACGCCGACCGCCTTAACCTTCCAAGAGTTGCTCTGCTACCCACTTCATGAGGCTGGGTCGACCCAGGACGTTAGCGGTCTAAAAAATCCCACCTCAGCTGGGGTCCTTTTATATGACCAAATTATTTTGTCTGTCCGATTGATCTCTTTCATTATCATCAGTAATTCAATTATCAAAATAACGTGATATTAAACATGTTAATCATCAACGCTGCCATTGTCGTCACGCTCTTTTAATAAAGCTACCATCATCACGAACAATAAAGACCATTGGTATTACCACCACCATCATCACCATCATATCAATAGCCTCAAACAATCAACTTTCATCTTCCTCTGTCCCCAGGCTATTATCTATGAAGGACAAGACAAAAACCCTGAGATGTGCCGGGTCTTACTTACTCACGAAATTATGTGCAGGTGGGTAGCTCGGTTGTTCTTTCAAATTCTATATGTCCTTCTTATACCAGTTTCTAGCCCTGCCGTTGTTATATATCTTCGTGGCTTAGTAAATGGGACAGTCTGGAAACTAGATCACATATTTAAATGTCTAGGCAATTACATCAGTCGTGTGGTACAACTTAGAAATATTGAACATAAGAGGCCAAGCACAAATTACAGTAAAATGTTATGTTTTTTAAAGGTCTAAGAGGGTTTAGGAAATGCCATGCTGTCAATCTGTTCATCTTGTGTAGTCAGTATTCTTAGAGGATGAGTTCTACTTTTTGCTTGTCTATCTGCCTGACTGGAATACATATCTATCTGCCTGACTGGAATACATGTCTATCTGCCTGACTGGAATACATATCTATTTGTCTGATTGGAATACGTATCTACCTGATTGGAATACATGACTATCTGCCTACCTGTTAATTATCCACAAGTCGATAACTCTTACTATGTAATGATTATCTCATTATCTAGAGCAGGGCTTCTTAACCTTTTTATTATTTGTGGCATGGACCACTTTAATTGTCCGGTAAAGGCTATGGACCCCTTCTTAGAAAGAAAAAAAAGTGTAAATAAACGCATAATTAAAAATTTTACATTTTAAATTTTAGGTCATGAACACGGACCCATTCGGGGTTCTTGGACCACTGGTTAGAAAGCCCTTGGTATAGAAGTCGGTCTCTGTTGTGTATTAATTCTATTGTCTCGAAGTCCATGTCTATTGTAATGTAACATTCCCATTGTCTAGAAGTATGTATATATTCTTATGTAATTCCCATTGTCTAGAAGTATGTATATATTCTTATGTAATTCCCATTGTCTAGAAGTATGTATATATTCTTATGTAATTCCCATTATCTAGTATTCCATGTATGTTGTTAAATGACGATTTCAGTCTTCCGGAAGTCTGTGTGCTTTTTTATGTAACAATTGCCATTATTTAATTGTAATTTAGTTTTACTATCTCCTTACAGCCGATGTTGTGAAAAGAAAAGCTGTGGTAACCGCAATGAAACTCCCTCGGATCCTGTAATTATCGATAGGTAAGTCTAATTTCTGTTCTTCGTATCCTGTAATTATTGATACGTGAGTCTAATTTCTTTTCTTCGTATCCTGTAATTATCGATATGTAAGTCTACTTTCTTTTCTTCGTAACATGTAATTATATAATTAATATATAATTATAATAACTTCTGGCTTCTGTACTTTCTGCCTTATTATACTTCGTCCGCTACCCCCGAAATATTACTACATGGCGTTGGTGACTAAAAAATAATGCGATGAGAAATATCTAACAAATAAATATAGTAAAGCATGCTAAAGGGAAACAAGATAAGAATATGCAATTCAAACATGAAGGCAGTCCGACTGTGTGGTTCTGAAACGTGGAGAACAAGAAAAGCAGCAAGCAAGTGATTACACAATTTTAGAAAATGGGTGTATGTGTAGGGGCATGATTGAGATGGTATGACAAGGTCACCAGAGAGAAGAGAGAGAGAAGAAAAGAAGAGAAGAGAGGAAGGAGAAAGGGGGAAAGAGAGAAGGGGAGGAAAGAGGGGGGAAAGAGGAAGAAGAAAAAGAGGTAAGATAGTCCACAAAATATTTTAATATTACTTGGGGGGGGCTGGGGGGGGGTGTGGGGAGAAAGAGGGGGTGAACGCGCAGACAAAAAAAAAAAGGAAAGGGAGAAGCCAAATACATACCAGTGCAACATGAGTTAAGGAGCAGACGCTAGCATTGAAAAAGACAGACATTAAGGATGTTCAGCTGTTAAGTTAGTACCTAAGACGTCTCTATTGTGTGGGTATCCAAT
>JAMPIV010011619.1:0-26826 GCA_024509875.1 Oreohelix idahoensis
TTATAATAGGCAGCATGTTTCTTCCTGGCTTGTTTCAAATTTTCATTGGCAAGTTTCCAGCCAGTTTTTAACCGAGTGGTCAGCTCATTCACATATTGGTATGAAGATGTAATGTTTTCCTCTGCCTTTTCATCAGTCCACGTTCTTAACATAGCTACATCTGGACCTTTAATTGTGTGGACCTATTTGTCCATGCACCGGTATGGTCTCTTCCACTCGAAGCTTTATAGTGATGATTTTTCCTCCCAGAATTATCATTCACAAAACGACCGCTACCAATTTTTCTTTTGGGGCTGTCTCCCCACTTAAAATTCTTGATGAGAGATTTCCTCTCTACATCCTCTTCCTCCAGTTTGTTTACGTCCGATTGAGGGATTGTCGGCTTATCCTGGGGTAAGACATCCTTTTGCACTCTCCGCATAGTGGCCATTGTAAAACAGTTAAGTGAAGCTTGTCCGTGAAAAGGGGCTTCCCATTCCATTTGGTCCACTTTATCAAACCTATATTTCTTTTTATTATCAGGCCTAATTTTGCCCCGTGGCGTGTCCAGGTCCTGATCCATGTTCCCACTTGTGGGTGTTCCCTCATGTGCTATGCTACACCTTTCTACAAAATTCTCAATGTCCCATCTTGCTTGGGCCAATAATAATTGTGAGCCACCTTTTGAATGATGGTACCTATCTTCTCATGGTCCCCATCTGGTTTCACATGTAGGCTCCTTATTAAGTCTGCCCTATATCTTTTTGGAAGAACCAGCTGTCCGTGACCTTTGGATCTAGCTCCAGTCTTCCTATACATCAACTTGTTTTTCATGTAAAAATCTCCCTTGCCTGGAGTTGTATGACAAGTTGACAATTTTCTGAAACAAGGCTTGAGTGTTTTATCCCCAGCCTGTGCCTTCCTCATCTCTTCTGGAGTGGTATCTAACATAATATCCTCCTCCTGTCTTGAGGTCGACCTGACCTGAAGGGTTGCCATATACACAGGTTTCCTTCTGCAACGGTCAGTGTCATGATTGTCCATCTGACAATTCTTACACCACCTTTTTCCTTGGTTGAAAGATTTTCTTTCATTATATTTCCTTTCATCGAATTGTGGGAATTTATTTTTATTTTCATACCGTGGCCTATCAAATTGGTGCTTACCTTTATTTTGATCCTAAGGATCAAATTTATTAAAGTTCTGTGGTGCCCTAAAGTTATCCACTTGTTTCTTTTTATTACCTGTTACCTCTGCTTGAGCTGCTTGATACCTTTCAGCAACATTTAGCAACTCACCCAGCCTCTCTGCACCTTGTTCCATGAGAAACTTTCTCAGGTCTGGAGCCATGGACTCTCTTAATTGCTCTATAAGGACCATTTCCTTAAGATCTTGGGTTTTCCCCAGAGAAGTCCATTTCTCCAAGTATGTCTCTATTCGTGCAGAGAACTGGTGATAGGTTTCACCTGACAGTAGTTTAGCATTCCTAAATTTTTTCCTATAAAATTCTGCATTCTTTTCATATCTTAACAAAAGAGCCTGCTTTAGCATGTCATAATTTTCCTGATCACCTCTGCTCATTTTTGCAAAAACTTCATAAGCTGCCCCACGAAGTCCCTGAGATAACTTAAAGCTCCACCTTTCTCTCTCTAACCCATACGTGGTAGCTAATAGTTCATACCTATTTAGGTAGCTCTCAATATCATCGTCTTTCTCAACAAAATGATCTAAATGAAAATTCATAGCTGAGGTTGAGGCTCCTTGAGTAACCGTAGCATCAGAGGCAAAGGGACTGGCACCATTTTCAGGAGCATGGCCTTGAAACTCAAACTCCCTTAGTCGTAATTCATGTTCCCTTTGTAATCTTTTCTCCTCCTTTTCTGCTTCCCTCTCTGCAGCTAAGCTCTTCTCTTCTCTTTCTGCAGCTAATCTTTTGTCTTCTCTTTCTGCTTCCAATTTCTTAGTCTCAGCCTCAATCTGCAACCTCTTAGTCTCAGCCTCAGCTTGCAACCTCTTAGTCTCAGCCTCAGCTTCAAATTGTAACTTCTTAATTTCCCTTTCAGCCTCTAACTTTCTTTCGGCTTCAAACCTTCTTTCTTCGCGTTCAATAAATTTGTCACATTCCGTAGTGACATAGGCAACCATAACTTGCCCATCTAATCCTAACTCTTTTGCAGTCTGAACAGCAGCAGATCGAAACTTGGCCAGGTCCGCCATTGTCTATCAGGTAAGTTTCTACAATGTCTAACCAACAATTTAATCTCTAAATATATCTAATGGACAACACAGGCACCGTGAGCTCAACCTTATTTAATTCCACCCAAGGATACCTTTTAATTCTTATATTCCCTGAAGTGAATTACCCCCAATATTTTTAATAGGGAAAGATTCAAAATCCCAAGAGCGAGACCCCAATATATGTGGTGAAGTGGGATGTTATAAATATTTTATAGGGGACTTAGTGTACTGACTGAGATCAGCTGTGAGGTATCTATATCTATTAAGAGTAGTGTATTATAGATAACCTTACTTGCTACCACATATCTATATATCTCAGTCAGAATTATTCTGGAATAGTGTGATGACTACGTTATGTGTCTAGGGTATGTGTATGATGAAGTGTAAGTCACAACAACAGACAGATAAACAATTTAATTTAATCCACTACTCTTGACAACACTGTGACACTCACATACATATAACACTCTATGAGAATATCTTAAGGAGTCACTGATAACTTTTCAAATAACAATATGTATTCATGGTTATCATAAAGGTATATGTGTCCTGATTCAAATACAAAGGAACCAGGAATCACAATCAATTTTAATTACAAGTATATGTACAGACTTTATCAATATGAATATTGTAGTGACATATATTATTAAAATATCCTATGTGTGTCAGTTGTGTAGTGGTAATATGAGGTAATACTGGTTTTGTTTTGTTCAAGCTCTGTTGGTATTTGTCATCATGACTTCAATAGTTTGTCTTTTGGGACTAGTATTGGAGATGTTCTCAGTTCCTGATATTAAGACAATTAAATTCCCCTCTGAATGTTATTTTTACAAAGTCATTTCAAGATGAGGGGACATAATGTTGAGCTCAGCTGGCCAAATCAGCTTATCTTGCGTGATGGCGGCAGGAAAGGACTCCTCTGCTCGAATTCTCCCCTGGGCTCTGGAGACACCTCACTGATAGCTAAAAAGACCAAGGAGTATGCTGTCCGACTCTGGATTCAGCAAAGCTCTGACCAGGTGCTGCTCAGTACCATCAAGACCACGGTCCCTGTAAACAAGAAGGATGTACCTTCTACTTCATAACTAATTGATACTCTTGTTCTACACTGAGCACAATACAACACAAACATTGAGTTCAGAGCGTTAGGCCAACTGTCAGCTTCATCTGAAATACTTTATACCAGTATTTACCTCCTTAATGGTTACCACGCCTCTGCACTTCCAGCATTATTTCTGTCTAATCAATCATCCAGGTGTCAGTGTACTATTTGGCCATTCCATGCCGTTTTACTTCCCTCCGACACCCTCTGTTCAGGCTGGAGCATTATAGGCTTTATCTCCTGTTTGCCACTGAACTACACATATATATACAGGCATAAATTAACAATTTACATTCAATTTTCATTAAAAGATACTGAATGGTTCAAGCTTACCACAATTTCATGGAAATAAACACAGATACGTTGATTAGCAATGAATTCTGGCACAATTACTGGCACAAATTCCCATCTGCTTATGTTCCAGGCTTTTATTTAACACAAATATGAGCTGGCTTCAACGCACTGTTGCTTTATCAAGATTATTTGCACTAGTGGTCTCGAACTAACGCTCCTAAGTGAGTATATCAGCGAGTCTAGCCAATGAGGCCACGTTTCGACAAGTGTTTGAAAAAATGTTACCTTTTCACGTCTCCCCTAACAACGAAAGATAGTATTTATAGCCCGACCAATCGTGGTTAGTCTTTCATTTGTTGCGCTCCAATCAATTTGGAGTTTACATGGTAGGCTAATTCTGTAACGTAAGATTTTTTTCAAACACGTTATAAAAAAATTTTATGAGCAGAAATGATTCCATGCTGTCAGGCATCCCCACTATTTTATTTTGGGTATAATTTATTAATTCCTGGACTATTTGCGTAACGTTTTACATATTCTTTGTCAGCAAGCCCTAAGGAACCCAAATATACAAATTTAAAAGAGCTACGTGGCTGCGTTCAAAATATGTATTTTCTACCTCCTGTTTCGAAGATGTGCTGTCTGGGTACTGTTATGTTTTCAACCGTAAACCCATCTAATGTTATCTTTTCTAATAAGAGTTTTTCAGGATTTATAAACCTAACTCTGGGATGGGTAATGTATTTTATCACTGTCCGTCTGAAAAAAAAGTTAGTGCATGTAGTCTTACACGCGTGATGGCAGCATTTGTGTATCGCGCGAAGCGTGTTTAGTGTTCGGCTTTCTGCCTCTCCCTTCTCGCTATCCTTTTGTCCATCTGTCTTTTGATCTTGGTAACATAGTGTAGAAAAAGACATGAATGGAATTTAAAATTTAGGTCAACTTGCATATTTCAAGGTTTTTTCTTAGCATTTCAGCTCAGCTCCGTCTAGTATTTGATTTTCGAAATGATACATGTAACACAAATAGAAGCAGTAAATAAAAGAACCAAAGGCAATGAGGACATTAAATGAACAAAAGGTTGAAAGGATACTTACAAAGGAGATATTTAACCCTGAGATAATCATTAACTGGGAACCTAGAGGAATTTGATAAGGTGGATGAATATTATACACCTCACTGTATTGAGGTAACCAAATGGAAAATACATCATGCACACTGATAATTAAAATGCCTGGATGGAAATGTTTAAGCCTATGTTGTAACATGAACTGTTGATTATTTATCCTGCTTGTTTCTGTTCAAATAAAAATCACTTTTTGACTGACAAGGCTGTTGAATGAATTCCTGAACAGTTGGACAGATTAGAAAATGCAAGTTTGAAATATGCACACCACTATCATCTCCAAATTATAACATCTAACAAGAGGAACGAACGGACTGGTACCTTATAATATAAACAAAGAAAATACCATCTCTGGCAGACTTTAAGCCAGTCAAAGATCTAACTTGGAATATGATGTAACAGAATAAGATAAATAAAAGTACATACCGTACCCCACGGCTACATACCGTGTTTCCCCGAAAATAAGACCGGGTCTTATATTAATTTTTGCTTCAAAAAATGCACTAGGGCTTATTTTTGGGTTAGGGCTTATATTAAAAGATTCAAAAATCTACATTTATTCATGTACAAAATTCTACATTTATTCATTTATACAGTCATGTCATCTTCTTCTGGAACATCGTCATAACTCTCCAAATCCCGAATTCCGGCCTGAATTTCTTGCGACTCCATTGGCCCCATTCTCTCATGTCCAGCAATAAAGCTTTCCTTAAATGAGCATTTCTTGTCCATGTAGCCTGCTCGTAGTACATTGGTAACACAGCTGTCAGTGATTTTATCCCATGAATTCTTCACCCAAGTCACGACCTCCTGCAAACTAGGCTTCACAAAGTTTCCACGCTGATTTCTCTCCATTCTATTTTCAATGTAGTCGTTGATTTCTTTGCGCAAATGGTCCTTGAATGGCTTGTTTATTGCAATATCAAGAGTCTTGGAGATAAGAAGTCATTCCTGCGGGAATCATTATTTGATCTATTCTTCTCTCTCTGCAAGGAAGTTCTTCATGTCTTTAGCGCGGTGAGTGCTGACTGAATCCCAGACTAGCAGACCTCGTTGACCACCTCGCAAAACAAGAGGCAGCATTAAATCGACCCACTTCCTTATGACTGCTTGTGTGCACCATGCTTTTTCGGTTTCAAGAACATAAATGCCTGAAACACATTCAATGTTATCTTTCTTGCCCTTAGTGATGATTAAAGGTGGGGCTTTCCTTCCATCCAGATAAACTGCCAAAATGCAGGTAACACGTGCACTTTCGTAATCAGTGGACGAAATGTAGATTGACGAGGCACCCGTCTGATCAATTGTCGTTTGAGATCCTAGGCCCATAAACACTGCAGTTTCATCCATGGCAATCATGTTGGAGAGTTGGTATTTAGAAAAGTCTATGCCATCAACAAAGTACTTAAATGCAAGTGCACGTTTAATAACTTCAGTATCTTCCAGCTTGAACAGTGTTGTCGATTTTCTTAGAGACAGTTTATATCGCTGAAGGAAGCCATCCAGCCAGTGTTGTGATGCTTTTAATTCTTCTGGGGATATTTCTAAATGTGGTGCCATTGCAAGGGCAAATGCTTGAATATCAGCCCTGCGCACAACCAAAGTCTTTGCTCTCCTGTCAGCAATGCATTCACAGATGATGTCTTCCAGTTCAGAAAATAATGGTTGCCGACCTGATCCACACTTGCGCTTCTTAGCATTTCCTTCTTCCACCTGTTGACTGAGGTTATCGTACTCTGCTCGCCATTTTCGGACCACTCGGAGATCAAGCTTCGGTTCTTGTGTGATTATTCACCGCTTAAATCAAATTGTGGAAATTTATTACCTAAACCGAGAACCGTACTTTTTCTTGACTGAAAAAGTGTCATGTTTCTCCCCTTTCCCCCGTTGTTTAGAATTTTTTTTTTAAACACGCCTGCGTAAGGTAATTTAAACCGTCTGCCGTAGGGCAGTGAAGTGTCATAGACTTCGATGTACTGGGTCCCAGCTTTATGAGGTGGGGTGGCCTGTTCCCTTCCTCGCTGCCGTTGCCTTCTCTAACTCAGGATCAGAGTCAGGTACCCTTTTACAGCTGGTTAGACTGATGCGTGACATTACCTAGCTTTGAACACGAAACCCGGTAACTTATTGCGGTAGTAGAGTGTTAAAGACTTCACCATACTAGGTCCAGCATCAAGAGGTGGGGCCTACCTAGCTATAAATGGGTACTTAACTTTGAGTTAGGGAAGGAAAAGACAGCGAGGAAGGAAACTGGTCTCCCCACCTCTCGATGCTTGATCTAGTATGGTGAAGTCTCTAACCCTCCATAACCAGCTGTAAATGGGTACCTGACTCTGATCTTGAGTTAGAGAATGCAACAGCAACGAGGACGGGAACAGGTGTCACGCATCAGTATAACCAGCTGTAAATGGGTACCCTGACTCTGATCTTGAGTTAGAGAAGGGCAACGGCAGCGACTTCCCTTGTTCCTGTGTACCGTTAACTTGTAGAACTGATTCCTTCTTTTCTTTCTTCCTCGTTCGTCCTGAAAAGGACGTTGGTTGCGTTGTGTCTGTTTACAGCGAATCTGCAGTATTTGCGCCTTTCGGCCGACACATCCGACTTCCGCACAGCATTTTTTGGGACCGGGTTTGCCTTCCCTCTTCGATCCCTACCCCTCAGCCAGACTGCAGTGATGCAGCCTGTTTCCAGGACCACCACGTGGAGGTGGAGTAGGGTCTTGGTCAGCTCTGGTTCGCTGACCCTGACATAGGCAGTCAAAGCTATTGGGGTCGCTTACTGCATTCCTCACTTTTGATGCATCTTGGGTCCCCGAACTGATTTCAATACCGTTTTATTGGTTTATAAACTTAAATAAAAATACGGGGGGGGGGGGGGTGGGGGGGGGGTTTGAGGGCGGGTCTGTCGTAAGCGCGTGTCATCTAAGAATGCACAGGAACGCATTTTTTTTTTTTAACTTTGCCCTCCCAAAATCACAATGTGAAATGAAAAGAAAAAAAAAAAAAAAAAAAAAACATTTATTGACAATCATCTTAACAAAGACAATCCCAATTTTGAGAACTACACGCTTAAATCCGTTGAAATCGCTGAAATAATTTCACCAAAGAGACATGAAAATAGGTCGTATATCTCGCTTAAAGTTTATCATCCACTGCCCTACAGATCGCAAATTGTGGAGGCATGTGATGGATGATGATGAAAACACGATTAAACTCGTGGTATGATGCATAGCATGATGACAACTACTGCCGTAAGGGAGTGAAGTGTTAGCAGACTTTCACTATAACTAGGTCCAGCATGCCGTCGGGGGGGGGGGGAGGTGGGGGTTACTAGTTCCTTCATTCATCGCTGCCTTTTTCTCCTTCCCTAACTGAAGGACAAAGTCAGGTACCCATTCACAGCTGGGACGACTGGAGCAAGCACGAACATGATAACCGATAGATCTTTCGAACCCATGGAGGCACCCTAGTCGCAAGAAAGAACCCGTCGCTCTAATCCACTCTAACCACTCACTCCACTCTGTCAATCGTACACTGGTTAAAACAACATGATAACAGATACAAACAGAATGTTACCCAAACATGAACGGGGAAAGGGGGACCGGGGGGGGAAGGACACCTGAGCGAATTCCTGTGGACGTTCGCGTAAGGTAAGTGAATTTTGACGTGCGTACAGGTTAGTGGAAAATGTGACAACTCCATTCTGCCTTGATAACATACGACTTCTGACTTTGCCGATCAGCTGAAGAAAAAGTAATTGGGGGTGATGCGCATACGTTTATAGAGCGCTCACATACACCCTAAACATAGATATTCAAAAAGTTTCACCATCGACGTGTGAATTAATCCATATACAAGTACCGTAAACCCAATCCCGGGATCATCGACGAATTCCTCCTCTTTGTAAATATACGACGAAACGGAAAGCTCTTTCTTTTTCTTGTCTTTTGCACTCAATCTTGTCTGGGGGGTCTTAAAATACATTGAATTCCCCTTAAGTCTAAACCATTAAATCAATCTAAAGTTGTTAATTTGAAGCGACTTTACGCTACGAAACAGTGTCAGAGAGACACAACAAAAATTATGAGACCTTAAGATAACGATGGCAAGCATTCACACACGCAAAAAGTGACACGAAAACAAATTGCGTGCTGGCGGCCCAAAATTTCTGCCTTCTGCTTCTTTATTTCACAAGTTGTCACTACGAGTCAATCGTATTGTACAGAATTATAAACCAAACACCCAATCCGAGCTCTCATATGCTCAAGTGCTGCACTAAGTGGCGTCCCTGTACAATGTTCACCGTTTTTATCAGATTTGGCTAGGAGCATTAACAGTGATCAGGTCCAGTTAGGGAAAGAGGCATCATTATAAAAAACGGTGAATTCTTGTTTTGAAGACTTACCTGAAGAGAGAGGGGAAAGTAAAAAAAAAGATTTAAAATTGTTTACACACAAGAAAATAAAATGGATTTCTTCGCTTCAAATTCTGCTTCGTTTATTTCCACGAGTTCGGCCTTGAATCTAAACCACGGTTCCGTTCGATCGTATCTAAGGTGGCACTGAAGTTGCGTCTGGTTGTGCCGTTGTCGTCTTGATTTACGAGCTTACCCCGCCCTAAGCTGTGATATATCAGCAAACGGTCCTTTCGGTCGTGCTGACACATCCAACTTCTTTCCTGGTCATGCGCAATTTGAATGGATTTTCTTCTTCTTCTGGGACTTTTGTTCGCCTGAAAAGGACTTGGGTTTTGCCCTTCCCCACTGCTGCGATCCCCTGAAGCCTACTCCATCCTGTCGCTCGACACATCCAACTTCTTGCATGAGCAGTGATGGGCACATCTGTTTGCCTTTTTCCTGCGAGCCCTGATTCAGCCAGACTGCTGTTTGCAACTGTTTCCAGGACCAACAACCATGTGGAAGTGATTAGGGTCTTGAACGACCCCAGCGCCTCTGGTTCGCTGATCCTGATGCAAGCAGTCAAGCTATGGGTCGCTGACTGCATTCTCTATTGCTGCATCTTTGGGTCCCAGAGTGGATTTGAATAAAGACTATTTGTCTTGCTAGAAGGGAGATAAAATGAGTGAAGTAATGCTTTGATCAAAGGGAGGAGACTCTGAATATTAAGGTCAGGGGAGGGAAGTGCTTAATTACACTTAAGTATGGTTTTGGTGAGAGTCTGTAATTATGGTTGAGAAAATGGTACATATAAGAATTTTGTAAACAAGCTTAGGAGAAGACAAATATAAGGTTAAGTCAAATCATGCAAAGGGATACAAAACATAACAAACAACGGGGAAATAAACCCTTCCTTAACCTAACCTTAACTTCCCCTTATATGATTTAGTGAGCTGAGAGAAAAAAAAATATGTACACGAGGGAAAAGTCCCTGTGTGAAGATTAGGAATAAGAAGGGATAAACGAAGCGGCCGCGAAAGCCACCTATTTTAAACTTCACTGAGGTTTTGTTTACCCCACCCACCCCATAGCAAATAAGAAGAGTAGGAAAACGGATATTTTGTTCAGCGAGGGGGGAGTAAAGGGGAAAGGGTGAGGTACGGCGGAGGAGGGGGCGAGGAGGGGGGGGGAGAAGGGGAGGGAGGGGGTTTGGTTCGGAGTAGGGTGCGAGGAGTACTGAGAGGATTGTTGGTGATAGTGAGGGGTTTAGGTGATCTCGGAGTTTAAGTGGTGTGAGGATGGATTTTAAAAAAAGAAGAGAACAGCGATGAAGAGAAAGAAAAGGAGCATAGAGTGAGTAGCGAAAAATTACTCAATATCGTTACAGAAATGGAGAGGTCCTACGTAGAAACACAAAAGTTCATCATCGTCGACGTATGAGGTCTCTGACAAATGTGTTGTGGTATTTTCGTAAGATGTCTCTCTATATCATCGTGGGGTGTTAAGAAGGTGAAACGAATTTGACAAGCGGCGTGGAGTAGCGGTCGCATGTTTGGGGGTGGAAGGAGGGGCTGGGGGTCGCGCGGTAGATTAAGGGGGGAACAGAGGGAATGCGGTTGTGGGGAGGAAAGGGATGGGAGATGAGTGGCATTGTGCGCGGGGCGTCTCAACGAGGTCAAAACGTCTGTGGGAGACAGAATGTTTTCTTTCTGAAGATTTTATTGATCTAGTTAGGGGGAGGAGGTATGTAGTTGAAACCATTCAAATATATGAATGAGCAAAGTTGTTGGATTAAAGTATAAGATTAGCGTGTAAGGTTGATAGTAAGCAATAATGAGGTGGTTTTGTGAGGATTCGTGAAACCAAAGTAAGTTGGTCCTTTTAACTCATATACTTGGGTGGGATGGGGGAGACTGGTAGGGGAAAGAACAGGGGGGAGTGATCCGAACAGGATGCAACTAGATATCTGACAGCTTGACGTAAACAGACTACGAGTCGTCAATGCAGTACACATGGAGCACATGGCAATGGGAGATTCTGGGGGTGGGGAGTAGAGAGTTGGCTATGAGAGTTTGATTTTCCATCGTCTGATAGCGCGGCGATATCTAGTTCGCTTGTTGTGTATAATTGAGCACCGCGGTCAATGCTAATATTCCAATTAATAAAACAAGGTTGGGCTGTAGGGAGGCAGAGTCACTGAGCACTGTATGGAATAACATAGATTTATTGCATAAAGGATGTCAGAGTACTTATATACAAGCTACTCTTGGGAGATAGTGTTTTGGGTTAGGTGGGGGGGTACATCACTATTGCTAAATGTATACAATAGAGAGGGGGTACTGATTTGTTCACTGTTCTGTGCAGGGGAGAATGATACTTGTGTCAGGCAGATAGACAAGGGTGGGGAATGGTGTGTAGAACACTAGGCATTAGGCTTAGTACGGTATGCAGGCACTAGTATGGCGCGTGAGGAGGATCGTCAACTTAATATGCGGCAGAGAGTAGTAAATGTCTATGTGTGTTGCCACTGTAGGTGGGCTTATGACAGACTACAGGTACGGTCTTCATTGTGTATAGGTGTGGTATAGCTAACAACATACTGTGTGTGGGTTGGTGATCTTTAGTTGCATGGACGAGGCTGTGAGGGGGCGGGTATTGATATTAAGGTATATGCGAAGTTAGGGTTGGCTATCTCAAGGGGGGTCGGGAGGGGGTCGAAGGTGCACACACAAGGAGGGTGATTTGGGCTAGTCGGGTTGTAGTGTGCGTCGGAGGGGCATATCAGTCAGGGCCTACATGCTATATGGTGTGGTGGGTTGATCATAGGAGTATGACAATATCTGTACTGTGAGGGAACATAACAAAATGGCTAGTAGATAATTAGAGACATGGGGGTGGGGGGAATATGGGGTTAAAGATTAAGGTAAGTAGGACATTTTGTGAACGCACACAGGACACAGTAAAATAAGAGCCAATGAGACAAAAGAACACAAGAGTTGTGATAAACATGATGATGTGTGGAGTACTAATGGGATTGCCATGATGTGTTATTTTGGGCGTTTGATTAGAGGGTACTAGTGGGTAATACGGGGGGCAGTGTTATAGAGTAGGGCTACGTTAGCGATGCATATGCGTGGTGAGCGCTGTGGATGATACAGGCGGCGTGTGGCGTGAGTAGTATCTTATCTATTTCTTTTTACATTTATTTTTTGGTGTGCTGCTGGCGGCTGGTGTGGAGGTTATTATATATGATACAAGTGGGACTGACCGAATTACCAGGTAAGTGGCACAGCGGCGTTACTTCAAGGGGGGCAGACATGAGTAGACACAGATCGGGAGATCCGGATCACACTCTTCTCGCGATGGTGGGAGGGAAGCGAAGGGGTGGAGTATGGGTTTTAGGCACGCGACTTAGTATTGGGGCTAAGCAGTGATAAAGAGGCAAACTAACAATAAAGCAGGGGATAGGAGCGTAGGGGGGGGTGTACTCGGGTATGTCTTGGATATCTGTGATCAGATGTGAAAGTCACTAGGGACCGAAGGGGAAAGTCGCGACAAGTATGAAGTGATGGCAAAGACGCTCACTGTCGGTCACGAGGATAGGCGGGATGATGAAGAAGATGATGGGCTTCAGCAGTGGGGAACAGATCAGATGTCGAAGGCCTGACTGGGTGGAGAGGTTGACTACGTACATAAAGAATGTGTGTGGTGAGAGGGGGGACATCAGGAGGGGTGGAGGGGGGGTTTAGTAGAGTTGCTCATAGGGGTGGGTCATCGGAGAGATGGATCACGTCGCAACAGGGGCTAATCATTCTTCGATGTCATAATGGTTACCATGAGATGGGGCTGCTTACACTCTGTTTAGGGGGCTTGAGCGGGAGTCGTGGAACAGGGCGGAGGGTGGCGGATACGTGATTGTCGTAGCGAGCGGAGGTGGATGGGGAGCAGCGAGTGTGTTTTGGTTAGGTCAACTGTCTTGGGACGGGGTGACAACGCGGCTGTCACGTTTAACACACACAGCATACGCGTATCTGAGCAGCGATAAGAAAAAAAAAAAATGAGAAAGATGCTAGAATATATTTCGGAAAAACAACTAAACTTGAAAAGTACTTTTTTCTAAATAATGAAAGTTAGGAAAATAAAAAACCTAGCTGCCGATGCCATCTTGAGCAGTGAAATAATAAAGCTTTTCATTTATACAGACGGATAATAATAAGAAAGATATTGACAAAAGAACGTGTTGTTTCATATCAGCGAGCGTCCGGCATTGGAAAGCAAAAAATGTCCCTATTTTTCAAAAACTGAAAATATATTGGGGGGAAACAGCCTTGAGACTCAGTGCTAAAATCTTAGTTTTGGAAATGAAACGAGACGTGATGGGATGCGGTGAAAACTGTGGCTAAAATAACTTTAAAGGCAAAATGTCGTTAGGGGGAAGGCGGAGTTGGTTCAAAAAACAAGTGTGTTTTTGTGTGAAACGCAAGTAGAGACAGACGGACCAACAGACAATAATGCATAATTGACTGAGGTATGACTGAAATGACTTTTTGGTAGGAGGTTTGAATTTGAAAAGGAAAAAAGGCGGTGATTGGCCATAGATGAATATATTATCGGCGCTCAGACGCGCATTTTTGCCATTCGTCATAAGTTGTCCTAGTAGACAGAAGCTAATTGAAATATTTAGAGGGACGCCATACTAAAGGCAGCAGCTCAGCTGAGTTTTGGTAGCAATTAACTGTGTTCTATATTCATAATTCTGAACTGTGAGTTTTTATTTGGCACCAATGTGGTGTCAAATGAGGTGTTGAATATTACAAGAGTGGACCCGTGCAGTTTATCTTTTGGCAGAGCAGCCAGATATTGCCCCAAGCACGGAGAGGTGGGGCCACCTGATTCCAGCACCAGATTACTCATTCAAGATACGTGAGCGTCTGGACTGCTGAATACTCACCAACTTAATTTCTAACACACCAATTATAATACCATCAATAAATGGACAATGTGTAGTCGCCATAGACAGGGAGTGATGAGGCCACCCCAACAGCACATCCATTAAACGTTCTCCCAGAAAAATTACAACTATAAACAGTAGTAATATTTAACAGTATTGTAAAAATCCATTGTACACTCCTTTCATTTATTATGCCATATATTCATGCATTTCATTAATAATGGCAAAAAACCTTTCATATGTTCTGACCAAAATAAAACCTTGGTTCAGAACAAATAAACTTAAAGAAAATTTATTATCAAAAATTTTACACAGCTTGAGTTAGTTCAGTGTGTCATAACATTTTATTAATATTATTAAACTTATTAAATATCTGTGTGTGTGTATGTAAACTACCACAACACATTACATATCATACCCTAGAATTTTAACGTAGCCACATTCATTAGAAAAAAAAAAGATAGGTGTGAGGTCGTAGTGGTAGCAAGAAGGGCCTTCTGAAAATTCACAGCTACATTTATCTCAGGAGCCTTCACAGCTGACCTCATGCATCACACTAAGTAAGATCACAATCATACAATACCATCAAATCCACTACAACATGACAGGATTAGTGAAAGGGAGAAACCAAACTCAGGAAAGAGTGGATTAAAGGCTTGGGAGAAGCCAGAATAAATAAGGTAGCCTTAAAGGAGGAAAATATGTATAAACCATACTTGAATATGTTCTCAGGCAGAGAGCTATAACTACATATATAGGTATATGAATGTGCCCAGGAGGAATGGGACATACAAGAGGCAGTTAGGAAATGTTTGTACCTGGAGTTTGTACCACATGCCTCTTGTTATGATGGAATGTTGTTATGTAAATAAACCACTTGTTTTGATGGAACACTTCTCAAGTTGGGTTAAGTCTCTAAAAGGTTGTTGAGTGCTAGGGTAAACAAGACAATAGACATAAAGAAAATACCCACTATACGAAGTTGTCACTAAGTAACATCACAAGAAGGGATGGAACGAGTTTAGGTTGGAAGCTTGAGATATATATCATCCAGGAATAGTCAACTCTGGCGGTGATGGCCAGTATTAAGATATACTCTTACTTGGAAGATAGGTCAATAGATCAAATTGACAAATAGTAGGTAGACAACTAGGCCTGCCCCTGTCACCTAGTTTACTAACACCAGTCCTAGGGGTTCACCACCACTGTGACATACCTCTAATTGATGCCGTAACCAGCTCACGGCACTGTCACACATACCTCTAATTGGTACCGTAACCAGTTCTGGAAGATATAATAAGAAGAGATAGCTCTGTCACATGTACTCCGACTGGCCATTCGGCAACAAGTCTCTCATTCTAGCTGACGTTGGTTGCGTTGTGCCCGTTTACAGCGGAACTGCGATATTTGCGCCTTTCGGCCGACACATCCGACTTCCGCACGGCATTTTTTGGGACCGGGTTAGCTTTCCCTCTTCGATCCCTACTCTCTCAGCCAGATTGCAGTGATGCAGACTGTTTCCAGGATCACCACTTGGAGGTGGAGTAGGGTCTTGGTCAGCTCTTGTTCGCTGACCCTGACGCAAGCAGTCTAGTTATGGGTCGCTGACTGCATTCTCTATAGTCGCTGTCTTTGGGTCCCTAAAACTGATTCCATAACATTGTATTTTTTAATTTATATATTACATGAAAAAAAAACAAGCAAACCAAACAAAGAAGTAGTAGAAAATCCAGAAATGATTGGACTGATGTCAATTTTAGAACATACAAAGAGACATAACATATTGTTGGATAAAAGAGTAAAAAGACGCCAGAGCAACACAAAACCAGATTCAAATCATTACCGTCTGCTTCCACAGCAGCATTGACCTTCAACAAGTCTTCCTAACTCACGCCATCAGCTTAAGGTATTTCGATGTCTTTCTCACCATTTCTATATCTGTTTCCAGTTTTCTTCTCCATGAATGTATCAATTTATGATCATTGCAGGTGCCACAACTGCGTCTCCTTTCGTAATCATGATTAAGCGAACTATGGTGTACTGTTTCGTTAGGACTGTGGCCCGGTGCATCCAATTTCAAAGCACATATGGCCGACACCAGTACTTGGGAAAACTGTGGAAATGCAAATAGCCTCAAGCTGACTGCTGCTTTCTTTGAAAATATTCAAGTAGACGTCTGAGAGTACGAAGAAGAGGACTCCTTTTGGCTTTCTCTGGGTTGTGTCTTGTGCCTCGCTACCAGCAGGCCTCCTAGCTTGGATGGCAGAGTTTTTTTTTTTTTGTTTGGTGACGTATCCATATTGTTGAAGTTCAAAAGGACGTTGTGGTCAGTCCCATGTCCAACCATTATCAATCGCTTTTTACGACATGCATGGTAGCGTTCACCCGTGTGTTACCGGGGCCCGAAAGGGGAGCAAAGAATAGTAACACTGTCCTTTGCCAAGCATGTCGTAGAAAGCGACTAAGGAGGGTTGGGCATGGGGCCGGTTACCCCATCCTGTAAAAAATTTAAACCACAAAAAACTTCAACAAATATGGACAAGTCAAATAAAGAAAATAAAACACAGCCATCCAAGACAGGGGAAGGTCCTCTCGCGGGGAGGCGTATGATGCAACACAGAGAAAGCCGAAAGGAGTCTGTGTTGCTGACTAACCTTCTTTCTTCTAGGAGAACTTCCAGATTTGGCACCTGGAATGTTCGGACATTAAACGAACAAGGGAAAGTGGCGCAAGTGGCAGCAGAAATGAGGGAATACAAAATCGAGGTTTTGGGAATGTGTGAAACAAAGTGGAAGGGGGGGTAGACAGGAAGAAACTCATCACAGGTGAATTGGTGTTGTCCTCAGGACATGAAGACGAAAGTTCATACCACAGTGAAGGGGTAGCTCTTATGTTATCTAAAGAAGCACAGAAAGCACTCATTGAATGGGAAGCTGTTGGACCCAGAATAATAACAGCTACTTTCAAAACAGCTAAAAAGAAAATTCATGTAAATGTCATCCAATGTTATGCACCAACTAATGACAAAGAAGAGTCTGTGAAAGAAGCATTTTATACTAAACTACAGGAAATTCTGGATAAAGTAAAAAGAAGAGACATCACAATTTTGATGGGTGACATGAATGCAAAGATAGTTACAGTCAACACCGGATTTGAAGAAGTCATGGGAAAACATGGGCTAGGAGTAATGAATGAAAATGGAGAACTATTCGCAAACTTCTGTGCTTCAAATCAACTGGCTATAGGAGGAAGCATGTTTCCACATAAGAGAATACACAAGGCAACATGGATATCACCAGATCATAGAACAGAAAATCAGATTGATCATATATGCATAAACAAGAAGTTTAGATCATCATTGCAGGATGTAAAGGTATATAGAGGAGCAGATGTGGCATCAGATCACCATCTTCTGATAGCCCAAATAAAAATGAAACTCAAGAGATATGCAACAATGCAAAATTATAGACAACAGTATAATGTAGGACAGCTAAGAGATCAAGAAACAAGAGACAAATTTGCGGTCACAGTATCCAACAAATTCCAAGTGCTCCAACAGCTGGAAGATGTAGAGAATACAGAAGACTATTGGCAGCAGGTCAAAACTGTATGGAAGGAGACATGTGAAGAAATACTGGGGAAAAGGGAAAGACAACAAAAAGCATGGATAACAACAGAAACCATCAATAAGATAAAAGACAGAAAAAACAAGAAAGCAGAGTTAAACACAAGCAAAACCATAAGTTCCAAAGCCAAGGCTCAAGAAGTGTACACAGAAGCAAACAAAGAAGTAAAAAGAAGTATCAAAAGAGACAAGAGGAAGTATATTGAGGAGTTGGCAAGAGAGGCAGAAGATGCTGCAGCCAAAGGAAATATGAGAGAACTGTATAGCAGCACAAAGAAGCTAACAGGGAAATACAAGCAAACAAAGTTGCCTCATAAAAGACAAGAAATGGGAAACTGCTCAGCAATATTTACAAGAGCAAATGAAGAGGTGGACAGAATATTTTGGGACCTTCCTCAAATAGACCAGCTCCACAAAACCCGCCGGACATCCAGCCAGCAGAAGAAGAGCTACAAATTAACGGTGAAAGACCAACGAAGGAAGAAATAAAGAAAGCCATAAAGCTTCTAAGAGATGGAAAGGCGTCTGGACCTGATGGCATTCCAGCAGAGGCCATCAAAGCAGATATCGACACGGCTACAGAGATGTTATATAAATTACTTGGTAAAGTCTGGGAAAAGGAAGAGATACCAGCAGAATGGAAGGAAGGATATCTGGTTAAGTTGCCTAAGAAGGGAAATTTACAAGAGTGCACAAATTATAGAGGAATAATGTTACTATCAGTGCCAGGAAAAAGTATTAAACAGGATTATCCTTGAGAGATTAAAAGAGTCCATAGACAAGAAACTGAGAGATGAACAAGCAGGTTTTTTTCGACAAAACAGATCATGTACAGACCAGATAGCCACTTTGAGAATAATAGTTGAACAAAGTCTGGAATGGAAATTCACACACTATACATCGGATTTGTGGACTACGAAAAGGCATTTGACAGTGTAGACAGAGAATCACTTTGGAAATTGTTGAGGCATTATGGAGTTCCCCTGAAGATCATTAATTTAATAAAGAAAACATATGAAGACATGACATGCAGAGTTCTTCACGAAGGACAGCTTACAGAACCGTTTGGGATAAGAACAGAAGTGCGACAGGGATGCCTCTTGTCTCCATTTCTTTTCTTGCTGGCAATAGATTGGGTTATGAGATCATCGGCAACACACAACAGAAATGGAATCCAGTGGACTCTGACTAAGCAGTTGGATGATCTGGATTTTGCTGATGACTTGGCTCTTCTGTCCCATAGCCGTAATCAGATGCAGGACAAATTGAAAACACTTGATGAGAGGTCACAGCAATTGGGTCTGAAAATACACAGGGAAAAGACAAAAATAATGCGAATAAATGCAGGTAATGATAACAGGGTTGAACTTGAAGAAACACCAATACAAGATGTAGAATCATACACATATCTTGGCAGTAATATAGACAAAGTTGGAGGGACAGACAGCGATATCAAAATAAGAATACAAAAAAGCAAGAGGAGCTTTCATTGCATTGGGAAATATATGGAGATCAAGAGAAATAGGATCCAACACGAAAATAAGAATCTTCAACTCAAATGTGAAGTCAGTCCTATTGTATGGCTCAGAGACATGAGAACAACAAAGACAACAACCAAAAAGCTACAGACTTTCATAAATGGGTGCTTGCGTAGAATAGAGGGATTAAAATGGTATGACAAGGTTACCAACGTGGAACTGATGACAAGAACTAGACAAGTGCCCGTGGAACAAGAAATGAGAAGAAGACGATGGCGATGGATTGGACACACACTGAGAAAACCTGTTGATAGCATTACAAGGCAGTCCTTGTTCTGGAACCCCCAGGGCAAGAGAGGCAGAGGAAGACCAAGAAGTACATGGAGAAGAGAGTTGGAAACAGAGGTGAAAATGATGAGGAGAACATGGAAAGAACTTGAGATGATGGCACGTGACAGGAGGACTTGGCATGTGTTTGTTGAAGGCCTATGCTCCTTTGGGAGTGGAGGGTTATGAATGAATGAATGGTAGCGTTACACTGTAACTATTCTTTGCTCCGCTTTTAGCCACAGTAATACACGGTTGTACCATACCACAAGGTCATTTATATTCCGATATACGCCTTAATGTAACCGATGAATCGTGTGTCTAGGTTGAATGTTGTGTGCTTCGTCAAAACGAAGAAAAACTCATATTTTAGGAAAAGCCAATGTTATAAGCAGGGTTATGAGTCAGAGCTGGAGTCGGGAGTCGGAATGGTGGAGGCGATAGATCTGTGTGGAGTCGGTTATAATCGCCCCGACTCCGACTCTTACCTCCCAAAATCGGACGACAAAAAATCACGTCCATATATTCTTAGAAATTCCGAAAATGGCGGAGACACAACTTTCTCCTTTTAGAGGCCAACGAAAATTCGTTTTTCGACTTTCCCGGCTGGAGCTTGAGTCGTACTTATTAAACTACTGTAGTATGAGTCGGAGTTGGCATCGAGTAAATTATGTTCCGACTCTACAACCCTGGCGTGAAGGTAACATCAAGAGAGGGACACAAGGAAATATCCTGTCAGATTGTGCCACCAGGGCGCGAGACAGGAGATGCTGAAGATTCATTGCGGCCGACGTCCTTCGATGAAGATATGGCAGCTGGTTTGAGATGACTCAGCCGATTAAGATGGCGTCTACTGACCAGGGACAACAGGAAACAGACAGAAAAAGACTAATGTCCTCAGGGCCGGAAGCCAGGATTTGCTTTACTTCCGGAACGTTATTATCAGAGTATCAAAGCCACAGGACTGTCTGAGTCGAGACGATCGCTAAATGATTATTTGTCCAGATGTTATCATTTTTCCCCCTTTCTGTATTTTTGTCTGTCTGTCTTTCTGGCTTTACGTCTTTCGTTACTTTTTGTATTCATTCTGCTTCTCTTTCTTTCGTTTTCTCTGTATTTCTTCCATTCTTTCTTTAGTTATTCTGTCTTTCACACTTTTGTCTGTATTTCTGTCTGTTTGTTTGCTTTCCTTGCTGTTGTTCTTTTCTTATTTCTTTCTTTTGCTCTTTTGTCTTTGTGGCTTCCTTTTTTTCCATTCTATCCTAAATTAGTTCTGTCTGATTTTCTTTCTACCTTCCTAACTTATGTTAGTCTTTCTGTCATGATTTTCTTTCTGATCCTTTTCTTTCTAGTTATGGTTTTTTTGCCTTTCTTTCATCGTTTTCATTCATTCTTTCTGTTCTGATCTTTTCTTTCTTTCACGCTTCCTTTATTTATATTATTTCTTTTGCCTTTCTTTCATTCGTTTCGTAGTTAGTACTTTCTTTATGTCTTGTTTTCGCTCTGTCTTTCTTTCACGCTTCCTTTAGTTAGTTATTTCTTTGTGTCTTTCTTTCTGTCATTTTTGTTTCTAAGTTAGTTGTTTTTGTCGTTCTTTCTGACTTTCTTCCTTATATCTTTCTTTTTATCTTTCTATAGTTAGTTTTTTTTTCTTTACTATATGTCTGTGTGTTCTTCTTTCTTTCATTATGTCTTTAGCTCTGTCTTATTCCATCTTTTTTTTTTTTTTTATAGTTAACTCTGCCTCGTTTTTTTTTTTACCCTTGTCTGTCAGATGGACATTTTTATTCTATGCTCTTTATCCTCCATTTCTTTTCCTGTGGTCATTTCATTAATTTCAATTTCATTGGATCTTTGTAGTGAAACTTACCATGACTAATGGTCAGTAGTCAATGAACCTGCGAACAAAGCTGAAAGGCCTGCGTGCTGTTTTAATGGGTATTTAATTTAGCTTTCACGATGCAGCACGCACCTTTTCCGTATTTTCACCGAAAGCTAGTAGGACTGCATCATTGTTCGTAACGATAGTATGTGGATACCTTCTACAAGTTTAATCTTTGTGATATCGTGATGTTTTCACTGATTTTTGTGTTTTTTTCCTCTTGTTTTTTTTTTTTTTGCCGCATATTTTGTATTCTTATCAAACATGTCATTCTAGGTTTGGTTTGGTTTGGTTTTAAGGACTATCTTCATTGCACACGGACAACTCCATCAGTGCTTCAATCTCATCCCCTAGATAACACAACGAGGATCTCAGCACAGTGCACGAGCTCTGTAGCACCGGCGAGAATCCCAATATATTTGGTGGGTAGGTTTCTAATTTTTAAATTTAACCAGGGCCGCGGCCTTGTGGTCTTCTCTTCACGATTTCCAAATATCGTGGGAGTTTTAACGTGCGCAACTTGCAAACGGGACCTCCTTTTTTCGCCCTTATCCGAGAAGGCTAGGTATCCGATCTCACTACCCATGAGACCGGGTGGAGTATGACATCATTAGGACCACTGGTTCTTAAAACAAAATTTCCATAAATTATATTCTCTCTCCTGGGAATCGAACCTGGTACCTCTAGAATTCGAAGCGGACGCCAAACCTCTTAGCCACTTTGACCCCAATTTCATTCTTAATTTCATGCAACTACTTTTTTCCATCTTTATTTGTTCATTTGTTCTTTTTTGTGCTGCGTTCATATTTGATCAATACTACTATCTCGGCCCCCCTCTCGCGCCCCCCCCCCCCCCCCCCCCCCCCCCCCCCCACTCCCCCTGTGATTCGCCTAAGCCATCCGTTTATTTGTTTTCTTTAAAAGTGTTGCACAGTATTATATTCTCATCTATTTGATTCACTATACTTTTATTTTCCTTCCCTTCTTGCGTATCTTCGTCCATGCTCCCGTCTCTATAATTTGCAGCCCGCCTCTACGATTCTAAATTCCGGAACGCTAGTTTTGCAGCCTGTGTCTCTTTTCATTTGCCGACATAGTGTCTACTCTCGGCCACTTGTGTCGTGACAGATTCTCCCGGAGAGTCCTCGAGCAGAGTTCCAGTCCCTGCGCCCATTTCCTCCCAATTCCAGAATCGACCCTTCTTTCCTTCCCCTACAAAACATCAGGCCAGCCAATCAGAAGAGACAGGAGGCACAGTTAGTAGTGAACAAAAAAGAAAAAGAAGAGAAAAAGAGAACAGATGAAAAAATAAGCAGAAAATAAAGAGAACGATCATGAAGTAAAAGAAGATTATAAAAATAATTTGGAAGAAGCAGACGAAAAAGCAGACAAAGACAAAGAAAAATATTATGATGATGAAGAGGAGGAGGAGAAATGGAAATTAGAAAACGTAGAAGTAACAAAAAGACAAAACGCAACAAACATAAAGTCAAGAAGACAGAGAGAGAACAAAAGGATCAGACGAATATTTCCTGTTTGAACTAATCACTCCCTCTTCCCCACATCCCAGCCTAATCACTCCCTCTTCCCTTACATGCCAGCTTTGAACAACCACCCCATTCCCCCACCCTCACCCGTATCTCATGCCAGTCTATCAGTTAAGACAGATTCTCTGTAGGTGCACCTGTTTCACATTGAGATAACAGATAGGAGAAATACGAAACGTCTTATTGTGTCACGTGTGTCCAATGTTCTCCAAACATTATTCTAGCCTCCATCATTCATTTTTTATCTCACTCTCTCACTCTGTATGACTGCGCATGCGCTCATATTTTTCTTGCTATTATTCAAATCCCGGGGGCCACATACAAAGACAGAATATGCCTTATGCACTCTCTAGTACGCTAAGGGAGTGCCAGGGTCGATCCCCCGGATGACAGCAAGGAGGGGTTTGCCCATCAGACACTATTATGACAGTACCTACTGTTAACAATATACTTGCACGTGTTTTGGGGATCCGCCACAGGTGCGAAAAGTTTTCAGTACGCTCCTGGTCACATGCATGGCGGCACATATGAGGTTGTGAATGTGGCTGTCAACGACATCATGCAAAACAAACTGTTACATAAATCACTGCTACAAAAGCACGTGAATGTTTGATGCAGACTTCCTGCAAGGAGAGCGGTTATAGTGATCTCTGCACACTTTGTTAGGACCGCTAAGGGGAAATAATGAGGATGATAGTTGTGATGATGATGGTCATGGTCATGGTATGGTGGTGATAGTCATGGTGGTGATGATGATGATGGCCAGTGTCATGGTCATGGTGGTGAATGTCATGGTGGTGATGCTTATGGTGGTGAAGGTCATGATGGTGATGGTCATAGTGGTGAATGTCATGGTTGTGATAGTCCTGGTGGTGATGGTCGTGGTGGTGATGGTCATGGTGGTGAATGTCATGGTGGTGATGGTCATGGTGGTGATGCTCATGGTAGTGATGGTCATGGTGGTGATGCTCATGGTGGTGATGGTATTGGTGGTGATAATGATGATGGTGGTGATAGTCATGGTGGTGATGGTCATGGTGGTGATGGTCATGGTGGTGATGGCCATGGTGGTCAATGTCATGGTGGTGATTGTCATGGTGGTCATGCTCATTGTGGTGATGATGATGATGATGGTGGTGATGATCATATTGGTGAAGATAGTGATGGTGATGGTCAAGGTGGTGATGATGATGGTGATGATCAAGATGGTGATGATGATGGTAATGGTGATGTTGGTGAAGGTCGTGGTGGTGATGGTCATGGTGGTGATTATCATGGTGATGACGGTGATGATGATGACGGTGATGATGATAGTGGTGATGGTGATGATGGTCGTGGTGGTGATGATGATGATAATGATAGCGGTGATGATGCTGATGATGATGGTCATGATGATGATGGTGGTGGTGATGATGATGGAGGTGGTGATGATGATGGTGGTGGTGATGATGATGGTGATGATGATGGTGGTGGTGATGATGATGGAGTTGGTGATGATGATGGTGGTGGTGATGGTGGTAGTAATGGTGGTGATGATGGTGGTGAGGATTAGTGATGACGATGATGGTGGAGATGATGATGGGGATGGTGATGGTGGTGGTGATGGCGATGATGATGGTGGTGTTGATAACGATGGTGGTTATGACGGTGGTGATGATATTGATGATGCCAGTGATGATGATGATGGTGATGATGATGATGCTGGGGGTGATAATGATGGTGATGATGGGAGTAATGGTGATGATAGGGGTGATGATGATGACGATGGTGATGATGATAGTGGTGATGATAATGATGATGATGAGATTAAGTTCTATTATTTTTCTGTTTACTCATTTACTCGTTTAAACAATGATTCATTTACACACACTGCTAGTTTTACAGTACTTTTAAGTACTATATTATTTTACGCATTCATTGATATATTTACAAACCATTTGACTCAGTTTGGTCACTTATTCGTGTACGCATAAATTTACTAAATCATATACCCTTGATTCCATACTATGTACTGAGCAGAACACTATCTTCCAACTAAGAACATAATACAACATGCTCACCACGCCATTAACGTAAATTAACCCCTTACGTGAACAACAGCACTCATCCGTACGAGGCAGTTTAACACGCGCTGCTCACATGTCCAGACTTCACCGCATGAGAAAAGATAGATTTTGCTAGGCTCCCAACAATCACAAACATTCTATAGGGCATCACCCAACATCTACAGAACACATGTACATTTTTCAACCTGGCATAGGCTGCGAAAGAGAACTGCAGCCTTAGTTAAACAACAATACCTTCGATCAGATCAATTTACGTCACTTCTTTAATTCACGTCATCGCTTATTTTAGTTATATTGTGTAGTAGCCCTGTATC
This sequence comes from Oreohelix idahoensis, assembly GCA_024509875.1. Classification (NCBI taxonomy): domain Eukaryota; kingdom Metazoa; phylum Mollusca; class Gastropoda; order Stylommatophora; family Oreohelicidae; genus Oreohelix; species Oreohelix idahoensis. The sequence goes on from JAMPIV010011619.1 coordinate 25,325, forward strand.
TGTTATTGTTCTCAGCCTCTGACTGTTCGGGGAATTTTGTTGCTACTGTATCCGGAGCTCACACACAAAAAGTTGAAATAGTACTGGCTTCAGGAAAATGAAAAAATGAGAAGGAATCTGTAACTGTCTTTTCTCTCTTATAGAAGTGTTCACTGGCCCAAGACAATATATGTGGTGAAGTGGGATGTTATAAATATTTATAGGGGACTTAGTGTACTGACTGAGATCAGCTGTGAAGGTATATATATCTAATAAGAGTAGTGTAATATATATAACCTTACTTGCGACCACATATCTATATATCTCAGTCAGAATTATTCTGGAATAGTGTGATGCTACGTTATGTGTCTAGGGTATGAGTATGGTGAAGTGTAAGTCACAACAACAGACAGATAAACAATTTAATTTAATCCACTACTCTTGACAACACTGTGACACTCACATACATATAACACTCTATGAGAATATCTTAAAGAAGGTCACTCTGTAACTTTTCCATTTAACAATTTGTAATCATTAATGGTCCATAAATGTGTATGTGGTCCTGATTCAAAGACAATGGAACCAGGAATCATAATCAATGTTTAATTTACAAGTTATGTACAGAATGTATTTAATATGAATATTGTAGTGACATATATTATTACAAATGTTCTATGTGTGTCAGTTGTGTAGTAGTAAAATGAGGTAATACTGGTTTTGTTTTGTTCAAGCTCTGTTGGTAGTTGTCATCATGACTTCAATAGTTTGTCTTTAGGGACCATTATTGTAGATGTTCACAGTTCCTGAGATTAAGACAAGTAAATTCCCCTCTGAATGGTTATTTTTATAAAGTCCAGTTCAAATGACCGGGGGGACATATGTTGAGCTCAGACTGGCCAACTCTTGCTTATATTGGCGTGATGGCGGCAGGAAAGGACTCCTCTGCTCGAATTCTCCTCTGGGCTCTGGAGACACCTCACTGATAGCTAAAAGGACCAAGGAGTATGCTGTCCGACTCTGGATTCAGCAAAGCTCTGACCAGGTGCTGCTCAGTACCATCAAGACCACAGTCCCACAATTTCATGGAAATAAACACAGATACGTTGATTAGCAATGAATTCTGGCACAATTACTGGCACAAATTCCCATCTGCTTATGTTCCAGGCGTTTATTTAACACAAATATGAGCTGGCTTCAACGCACTGTTGCTTTATCAAGCTTAAATTAAACAAGTGGTTTCGAACTAACGCGCCAATGGGTAATATCAGCGAGTCGGAACAATGACCCCCCTTTCGACAAGTGTTTGAAAAGATGTTACCTTTTCACGTCTCCCCTAACAACGAAAGATAGTATTTATAGCCCGACCAATCGTGGTTAGTCTTTCATTTGTTGCGCTCCAATCAATTGGAGTTTACATGGTAGCCCTATTTATGTAACGTAAGGTTTTTTTCCAAACACGTTTTATTATAAAAAAAATTTTTATGAGCAGAAAGATTCCAATCAAATGGGGTGGGGGGGGG
>JAMPIV010011620.1:0-52500 GCA_024509875.1 Oreohelix idahoensis
TAACCACAGTTTTTTATTCACTTCCTCATTGAACTTAAAGTGTTTTGGTTGTGTACCATCATTCATTTCTCCCCTTAAGACACTAGTACATCATACAACCATTACACAGATGCTCACAAACGAGTGACCGTGTTGTGAGATCTAGGGAGGTAGCGTTAAGTTCACCTGCAATCATTCAATTCGATCATTCATCTTCTGTTTTAGAGTATGTGTCATGGGCCCCCCCAACATGTGCTTGATCCTCACTACCATGGTTGATGTAGCAGGAACACCAGATTTTCTTTATTCTTGTGGTTAGAGATACCTCTATGCATTAACTCTCCGCCAGCAATAAATCATACTCTTTGCTTATCATAAATGATGTGGTTAGACTTGTCACCGGGCCATTTGAAGTTGCTCCTAGTTAGTCTAGCATACACTATGGAGGTTCTGAGGCGTTGGTCTAAACGCATTAACCACATTCTCAATTGTTCCCAGGGATTAATCACCCATTAATCATTATTGGCACCAAAAGAGGTTGGTGAAGAGTATCAAGTAAATGTGTCAGAAACCCAGAACTTTAATTAGATGAAAATTAAGTGACTATATTTAGTTAGAAAGTTGGAGGATTAAGAAGCAACCATTCTGTATTATATCACAAGCATGGCAAGCGATCGTTGCCACCACGTTGCTCGATTCGTTTCGGCTGTATCTGTCATCAGAAGACTGCTCAAGAGAAAATTGACCATATCGACGGAGGAGACCCAATCTTAATTGACAATTGTCCCAACCGTCCAGAAATGGGTAGATAAAATTTACAATTCAGCTATTTGAGTGAGAGAGAACATAGCGTTTAGCTTGAGTAAATGGGTGAGGAAAATGCAATTAAAGAAGATAGGCCGAGGATGAAATACTGAAATATATAGAGGGCTGATCAGGTAGGCTGAGATTAAGAGGCTACGGCAGTTGGAGGGAAATATGATAGTATTTGATGGTTGCAGAGGGGATGGCTGGAAAGAATTGAGGCTCGGACAAGGGGAGGGCGTGAACATATTTGGAGTAAGAATATGTTACAGATAGGAGGCTGGAAATGGAAGAAAAGTAATGGCTAGAAGAGGGAAAGACAGCAAAAGGACCATGCGAGGGATACAGAACTAAGGAGTGAGAAGAGGATATTTACCAAAGAGGGAGCATGAGCCCATACTTCCTTAAGAAAGTTGGAATTTTTCTTGGCCATGCTCTCTTAAAAATGGTTGCAGCCCTTCCGACGCCTACAAGATGCCACTGTCTAGTCAGGGCAGACTCATTCCTCAGCTATGTGGTTTTCACATTGTAATGAGCCTGACTTGGTTGAAGAAAAGGACTCGAGAGATACATTCTGAGTAATGGGTAAATTTTAATGTAGCATTTGAAATATATGTTAGCCACTACATATATGGTTTAGAAAGCGATAAAGATTTGGATGGTAAAATATGTCATATTTGTTCTCAGGGTCTCTTCGCGCGGGTAACAGCTTACTTACGTTGTTTTCCCTAAAGATTAGAATTTGTGCAAGCGGTATGACCAAGTAACAACTTACATTGACCTGGTTGTAAGTCAGGAACTCTTCTTTGTTTAATAGATCCGAATTAACGAATAAAAAACGGTGTGGGTTTCTTCATCGAGAAGAGAATTCTAAGGAATATGCTCAGGCTACTGTCGGAGTGTGTCCTCACTTCAGCACCAGTTTCTCCCAGCCCGGTTAGACCACGTATTCATTATGGTGAAATGAGGTCCTACTATAGGGAAAACCCACCAAAGGATCTCTCAAAGAGACATGAGTACTCAATGATACTAGATGGAGGAAAAGTCCATGGTCTCCAGAACATTAGGAGGAAATTTTCTCATGGCACAGGGCGCGGAGAGGGGGTCTGGGTGTAAATCATAATTAATTGTGCGCTGGAAAAGGTCTCAAGGCAGCCAAGGCAGGACAGTAAATCTGTGCCTCATGCCACCAAGTAGAAGATGAACCAGTGATCCAGTAGATCAGGCATAATGGCTCCTCTATACCATAACGAATTAACTCATTAGATAACATTTGTTAACAGAGGTAGAGCATGAACTTTGATAGGCCTCGAAATGGATTTTTAAAAATAGAAACCTTACGACATTTCAATGACAGTGAAGTGAATGATGACAAGGAAAACCCTTTTTCAATTCACGGTAGATTCTATTGATAGTCGGTGTAGAGTAAAGGACAACCATAACACCGAAAACTTGGTAGAATGGAAACCTGTAGTAATAATGGCCACGGCTTCAGGACAGGTTCGACCTCCTAGAAAGGAGGAGGGAACCACCAAAAACAAATGTCCGTAAACATGCGAGTGAAAGGCACATGCTTAGAACGATAGTCACCTGAAGCCATTTATTCTCAAGATGAAACTCCAAAAACTCCATACCGTTTCCTAGGGAAATTAGACTTCTAATTTGTGGAATGATGGACACTTGCTTTGTCAAGGGGCGGATAAAGCAGATGATTGATAGCCGGGTTGTGATGGACAGGTATTATTGCCATCATCTAAATATAGCACGAGTTATGAGACAAAAGACATATGTACAAAGATGGTGAAGCACCAGAAGTGGGGTACCACATGCCAAAGAACATCTGTTTGGAATATTTTTCGGCCCCGGAGAAGTTGAAGACATAACAGAAATTTTGTCGATGACTGCAACAGTGCAGCAAGAAAAATTTCACAGGGTGGAAAAATAATAACCAAATGCAAGAAAAAGCATTATGGCAAAAACCTGGGCCTGAACCTAACAAAGGAAAATAAAAACTGATAAGGTAGATACAGTGAATAAGGCATGGCCACCTACTCCAATCCAGGTTATTCCCATAGACCAGAAACACTGGCAACATACGTATGGTAGAGGAGAAATAACCGACCGGTCCACCTCTCCGGAATTTCGTTGGAACTGGCTAAAAAACAGGCAAACGCTTGTCAGCCCCATTTGAAAACCGAAATTAAGGTTAACCTTCGAAAAAGTTGTGGAGTGGGCGTTTGGGCAATTTAAACATGTCCCGTTCGCTTCACAATATATGGCTATTACATAGCAATCAAAGGGCACCAGAGCCCTAGGAATTGACCGACCCTATCCATTTCAGTGGTCCAGAATTGTCCGGCCCATGTCATAGAGCATACCACCTCTAACCAAGCATGCTGGCTGTCGAAAAGCATAACCAATCTTCCCCGGAATTAAATTTCCCCACCAACACTCGAAACACACCCCACCAATCGTTTTGCACTACAGGTTACACCCTAATGATAACATTGCCACCCCCTTACTAGGGCAAACACCAAACGACCCCCAAACTGACCAAACACTCTTGTGTAACCAAAAAACCCATTCCATCAAGGAGTCACCGACCCCGATAATGTAATTTCTCCCAACTTATGTTCAATGTCCAACCTCAATTAGGAAAATTAAAGTATCACAACACCCTCTAACAACTAATATGATAACCAAACCGCAAATCGCGCCGGACATCACCCCATTACCCCCCCCTACCATCCCCATGAAACACCCCACCGCTGCAACTTATCAACAACACCACCCACACCCTTAAAATCCCCCCACCCCCCAACCCTCCAAGCAGCCTCCCCCCCCTGGGGTGCCCCACACCCCCATTCTCCCCACCCACCCCCCCGTGCCCACTGCCCTCACCCATTAAATACACAATCAACCTCACCCCTCCAACCCACCCCCCCACCCCACCCCCCATCCTCATCCCACCCAACCCCCCACAAAGACATCATGCCACACCCCCCCACCGATCCCACGGACCAACCTAATCCACCCCCCCCACAACCGAGCCTAAATTCCCCCCCCCCCCACTCCCCCCCCACACAACCCACCACCATCACGTGATATCACTAACCACCAATACTTCAACGCCAGCCACCCAGCCACACCCCCCCACCCACCACCACACACCCCGCTCTCACACCACACACCCCCCACCCCCCTCCCACCAACCGACCACACCACCCCCACCCCCCTAACACCCATACCCCCACCCCCCCCCACACCTAACCCCCCCACAAACCCCCCCCACCACCCCCAAAAACCCACCCCAAACACCCACACCCCCACACACCACTCCAACACCCACACCACAACCCCCCCCCACAAAAAAACCACCTAACCCACCCCACCCCCCCCCCCCCCCCCATCCCAACCCCACCCCCACACCCCCCCAACACCCCCCATACAACCCCCCCCACCCCCCCCCTACCACAACCCCCCCCCCCCTCCACCCCACCTACCGCCACACCATCCCCCCCCCCAGCCCCCCCCCAACTACAACCCCCCACACCCACCAACACCCACCCCCCAACCCACCCCACACCCCCCCACACCCTCCACCCACCCACACCAAACCCATACCCAACCCCCCCCACAAACACCCCCAACACCCCAACAACCTACCACCCTCCACCACAAAACCACCCCCCCCACCCACACCCCCCAAACCCCCACCCCCCACCCCAATTAAAACCCCCATTAAAAACCACCACCATCCGCAAAAAACCCCCACCTAAACCAACCCATAAGTAACCAAAACCCGCCCCCCCCCCCACCACCATCCACGATTGATGTCCAAGGGGACCCACCCCCACTTACACCTGGGTCCATACCCAAAACTGATCCATCAATTCACCCCACACCACCCCCCCACCCAATACCACAATCATAAAAGTTACAACCACCCCAACCAAACAACCCCCAACCGCACAGAACCCACGGTGTGGTCTTGTGGGAGTTAGGTTTTTAAAACACAATTACCTCTCCCCCAGGCCCGAAAAAAATATAAAACACAAACACAAATCAAAATCCAAAAAATAAACAAACCACCTAAAAACAAAGTAAAAAAAAATAAAAAAAAACCTCGGGGGACAAGTTCCCAAAAAAACCACCCCCAACAAAAACAACACCCAGCGATCAAACCCGCCCCAAGCCCAGACGACACTGGGGACCTAAGACAATGAAAAATCTAAGAGGCAAGAAAAAATCCCAAATTTAAAGGATGACGAATCACCCGACCCCACCGTTTAAGTATGGACCCCCAAACCCCAAGCTCCCGCAACCACCACCCCCAGGCAACGACGGTTGCTTCCGAAATACATTTACCAGAAATGGGATCCACCCCAAGAAAAAGTTTTTCACGACACCCACCACGGAGAACCACCCACGAAGGAAAAGAACCAAAAACATGGGATGTTCGCAGGGCAGATGTAATTTCCCCGGTAAAGGGGGGGGTGGGGGCAAAACCCCACCGCAAAAAAAAAGCTATGCCAAAAAATATTATGTGAAAGACTTCCAACCGAAGCCTGTAAGCGGGAGAAGCGCTACGAGGGGGAGGGGGCACACAGGGGGGGCGGGCAATACACCAGGGCCCATCTTAGCGAAGCTTGACCCCGGACAAGACGTCACCAGGGAGGATACTTCCAGGCGAAACCACCCGGGCCACCCCCCCGTGCGAGACTCCACCCACGCCCCCTAGGACCCCCCCTGAGGGGACTTCGGGTAGAGACCCTTTGCACTTCCAGCCCGACCGTGGACGCCGGGCTCACCAACCTGGATCCCCAAAAGACCTACCAGATCAAAAAATAGGAAATAGTAATCCCCCCTACGGAATACCCAAGAACCTAACCGAAGGGGGGGAAGGGCGCGGTCCAATAGGGCCGACAACTCCAAAGGAAAAGAAAAACAACAAAAACTAAAGGACTGAGCTTATGGTAAGGAAATAGTGGATGGCCCCGTCTATGGAAAACCACATAAACCCACGAGGTGGTGAGACAACACCCGGGGAGTGGGGGGGCCTCCCCAGTTCAACTCCACCATCCCCCGGGATTGGCCTCCAGGGCTGAGCAGGCGTCCCACCATTGGACCCGTTCTCACCTATCCTTGGTACAACCATATAGGGGAAACCAAAAAAACACTTTTAAAAACAGGCCAAAAGCTGTTGCAACGTAGAACTTATCCTAACCCAGAGTTGAAAAGGGCCAAACTGTCATTGCCACATCTAGATTAAACCAACCTTGAAATACCAGGGTAGGTTGACACACCACCGCAAGTTCGGGGGGGCTAGGGACCCTGCCTTTCAAACACGTGAATATGTATCGGTGACAAAAGTGCATATACCCATTGCCAGTGCCACTCTCCAACTCTACGTGTAAATTATCCGATTGGCCCATCGGCGGGGCAAAATCAGGCAAAGGGGCTCGGTGCTCCCTTCCCCCTCCCCCCTTGACCGCCGCTCCCCCGGGGGTAAACGGTTAATCCCCAGGGCACCAAACCCCAGGGGGGGTCCCCCCTAGACAGCATCGCATGCTTATAGGCACTATTAACGCCAGCCCCCCCCCATGGGTGGGGTAAAGTAAAGCGGCACACCTACCCTACAAGAGTATTGCTAGGTTGAGTGATGGGGGGTCGCAAAAACGGCCCCCCTGGTTGGGCCCAATTAGGCCCCCCCTCCCCTATCGGAAACAAGGACCACCAACCCAAAAAGGACCCGCGGTTCAATAAGAAGGGTCTTGGATCCCCATTACCGAAGGACCGTATCCAACTGGACCTACATGCACCAGGTCTTGGAACAGAGTTGACAACCTACAAACCTTTGTAGTGGCATCAGGGCCAGAAAATATCCAGGACCAACACAACGGGAAGCAACCGTGCCCGCCGAATGCCCCCGTCCCAAGGGAAACCCCTCCCCCCAGTTGGGATAAAGCCAGGGCCTGGGAACAAAAAAAGAAAAAAACAGAATTTAAAACTAAAATAGAAGAAGCTCTTTTGGAAAACAAAGTAAAACTCCTAGGCTCCAACAAATCCAAAGGAATGAGAGGAATCACCAAACATCCAACCGATACTTTTGCACCACAATAAAAAATGGACCTGTTAAAAAACACCCAAGCCCCGGGGGTACTGCCAAAAATTGGGTGGGGGGTTAAAATTTTTACCTTTTCTGCCTCCAGTAAAACGTGGTTGTTGGGGACCGCCCACAACCCGCACCAACCGCAGAGAGTCAAGGGGGCCAGTGGGGGGCCCTACCTGCCCTCCACCCCCCCATTACCCCCAGACCCTGGGGGGCTTAAAAAACCGTGTCGACTACCGAAAAGGCGAAACCCCACCCAACTTAACATTGTTGCCCATTGGGGAGGGGGACCACACCCACCCATCCCAAACAAAAACCTCCGGTGGGGGTGGGGCCCCGGTCCTACTACCTTTCCACCTTAAGCGTCAAACCAATGCTTCAAGTCCGAACCGGCACGTTACCCCAAAAAACACCGACCAATCCTCGTATATTGCTATAGCCCCAGTACCCCCACCCGGCCTCCCTACCCCCCCAAACGCCCCAAACACGCCCAAACCCATTTTGCTGCCCTAACAAACAGGGCCAAAACCCGTGTTCCACACCCAACCCACCCCCCCCGGGGGAATATTAACCCCCCCCCCCTTCATAAACAATTAGGCTTACCTCAGAAAAAATACTCTTCCCCCCACGCCCCTCGCTATCACACCTACGAGGTGGGGAAAACCAACGAAACCCAGTGTCCACTGGAGGTACAACAAACAGGGAGAACCAAATACCCCAGAGGGCCCACCCCCCCCCACGTCCTCCCCAAAACAACCGGACAACCCCCCTAAAATAACCGCCCGCCCCATTAAACCAACACCATGGGACCGTCCTCCCCGATGGGTCCCTACAAGCGAAGAAGGTACCCTCCTACGACCTAAGCCCCCCACTAACCTACCCCCACGCCCGTCCACCCCCCCATAGACCACACCAGTGCACTCAAACGTTAAACCGCCCAAGAGAGGAGGAAAAACTCCCCCGCTCCCCAATGCACCTCCTCACTTCCCGTAATCCCATCTCCCAGGCCGTTGGTCCCCCCCCCACCTGAATATCGACCCACCTGAAGCCGCCCCGAAACTCCCCCCCTACATCCAGAGCGCGGGTAAAACCTTAGCCTAAACAGAAGATATGAGCCCACCAAGAGCCAACCCCGACTCGTTGCCAAGCCCCTTCCCTGACGGGTTGAAATGGGGGGCAGTCTCACCCTAACCACCCCAACCACCCCATAGTGGCCATGGTGACCTCAATCACCCCATCCTTTTGAACCTTTACCCGAGGCTCGCCGGGCCGTGACTAGGACCTTACCCACAAATCGGGCCACCAACCACCACCAACCCCGACCACACCAACTCCATAGCCAACCCACGGGTCATGACGACCAGGTCGGGTAATGCCACCTCATGGTTGGGTATCCCCCAGCCCCACCCCCCGGGTAACCCCCACTGACCACCAATATGAATTGCCCCCGCCCCAAATCCACTGTGGGGCAAGCTGGATTACTCCCCCTAAACTATAGGCCACCCATACCTTGGGGGGTACGTTGGTACCCACCCCCATGAAAACCCCATGGTAAGGCCCCCGGTCCCCGGGGGGGGGGGTGTAGGAGGGCGGGTTGGGGGAGCCCGGCCAACACTAAGATAATCCATGGAACTAAAGGAAAGAAACTGGGGCAACTAAAAAAAAGTACAAAAAAAAAAATACAAACTGGAAAAAAATCAGGACCCCCAAAACTCTAAAAAAAAAACCCATGCTAATGGAGGGGGGCATCTGGGGGATGATTTAAAAACCTACGCCTCCAGCACATAATCAGGCCGGCCAATGCGCCCCTAGACTGAACATCCGCAGGCGGGTGGGGGGGTATGGGTGGGTGGTTGAATTACAAACAATGACGGGTTTTGCCCTGAATATCACAAAACGCGCCAAAACCCCTGGTGGGTACACTTCCAAATGGGCCTACCCACGGTTGGTAAACAACCTGCCGAAATCACACAACCCTACATAACCACCAGGACCATTCAAAAAAAAACACTGTGGGCTGACAAATTCCAACTACACTGTCCACTGTTTGTGTGTCCACACAAAAAATGTATTCATTCCCCCAAACCCACTGCCCAACTTATTTCCATCCAATTCTAACCCATCCCCCCACCCGGGGGGGGTGTGATTAATTGCCTTTGTGGGGGGGGGGGAGGGGGGGTGTGAGGGGGGGGGGGGGGGGGGGGGGGGGGGGGGGGGGGGTGTGGGGGGTTGGGTGGGTTTGTTGGTGGGGGGTGGGGGGGGACCCTTTGGGTTCTTGAACCATTGATATTAGTGTGGGGTGTGGGGTTGGGGGTAACACCCCCCCGTACATTCGGTGCGACTCCCGGACATTGGGGGAATTTTTGTGTTGTTAGGTCCCCACATCCATTGGGGTGGTGGTGTTACCCAACCCCCCCTTCCCACCCACTAGGGGGGTTGGTTTTAGTATACTGGCATAAAGTATGGTGGTCACAGGGGGGGTGGTGTGGGGGATTAGCTTTTTTTTGGGGGGGGGGCTCCATTAATCGTGTTGTGGGATTTTATCACACCCCGTGGGGGGTGTGGGTGTTTGGGTGGGTGGTTGGTTGGGGGGTGGGGGTTGGGGGGGGGGGGGTCCTGGTGGGGTGGGTGGGTCCCCACCCTTGGCAGGGGGGGGTGTGGCAATTGGGTTTACCAATGGGGGGTGGGTGTTTGAGGGGGGGGATGTGTGGGGGTTTTAGGGGGTGGGGGGGTACCGCATAACCCCAATTGTGGGGGCGGTGTGTTGGGGGTTGAGCTTTGATTGGGGTGGGGGGGGGGGTAATGAGGGGGGGGATCCCGACCTGGGTTTCTCCTCAGGTGGTGCCATTTTTGGGGTGAGGGGGGGGGGTTGGGTGGTGTTGAGGGGGAAAGGGGGGGGGGGGGGGGGGGGGGGGGGGGAGGGGGGGGGGGGGGGGGGGGGGGGTGGGGGGGGGGGGGGGGTGGGGGGGGGTGTGGGGGGGGGGGGGGGTGGGGGTGTGGGTGGTGGTGGGGGTGCGAATGGTGGGGGTGGTTTGGGGGGTGGGGTTGGGGGGGGGGTTGGTGGTGGGGGGGGTGGGGGTGGTGGGGGTGGTGGGGGGGGCGGGGGGGGGGGCGGGGGGGGGGGGGGGGGTGGGGGGGGGGGTGGGGGGGTGGGGGGGGGGGGGGGTGGGGGGGTGGGGGGGGAGGAGGGGGGAGAGGGGGGGAGGGGGGGGGGGGGGGGGGGGGGGGGGGGGGGGGGGGGGTGGGGGGGGGGGGGGGGGGGGGCGGGGGGGGTGGGTTGGGGGGGGGGTGGGTGGGGGGGGGTGGGGGGGGGGGGGGGGGGGGGGGGGGGAATAGGATCAGGTTGTTGACATGGGGGTTGGAGAGTAATGGTGATGTATGGTGGTTGGGGGTTTTAGGAGCACTCCAATGATATGGTTAAATTGTTGGGGGGGAAATTTGGGGGGGGGGGGGGGGGGGACTATGGGGGATTAGATTTAGGGGATGGGGGCGGTTTGCCTACTAAGAATTTTAGGTGGGGTATTGGAGGTAGGGGGTTATAAATCAGGGTGCTTTCACCTCAATTAATATGGGGTTGCGGGGGGGGGGGTTGTCCTCAGGGGGGGGGTTGGGGTGTTATTGTTTGGGGGGGCCGATATCTGGATTGGTTATTATTCTGATGGGGGGGTCTGTGGGGGTACCTGAGGGCGGGGCAGGGGGGTTGTACTATTTGGGGGGGGGGGGGGGGGGGGGGGGGGGGGGGGGGGGGGAATTGGGAGGGGGGGGGGAGGGGGGGGGGGGGGGCAGTTTGCTGATTCATGGGGGATTAATCCTTGGGGGGGGGGGGGGGGGGGTGCTGTGTTGGGGTGTGGTTGTGTTAAAACTAATTGGGGGAGGGCACGACATGTGGGGGTAATTTTATAGGGTGTTGATGGACCATACACTAGAGCCACAAGAGTGACCGTGTGAGATCTAGGGAGGTAGCGTTAGGTTCCCTGAAAATAATTCATCATCATCATTTTTTTAGAGTCAGGGGCCTACATGTGCTTGACCTCACACGGTTTATGCAGACACCGATTTCATTCTTTGTTAGGCTACCATCATAACCTCCCCAGCAAAATCAACTTTGCTACAGCAATCTATACTTAAAACCTTATCACCTGTCAAGTCGATATTGTGATTTCTATAGTAAGTTTTAATTCTTGGCAGTGTGGTTCCTCTATCATAAAGTATGCTGCACCGAGACGGAGACGCCACAGTTTTTTGTTCGATGGTATCTTTAATTCTTCTCTGACCTGGCACGTCCTTGTTAGTTCTTTCAGCAGTTTGAACGCGTGTCTGCCTTTTCTACTTTTCTTCCATGTTGTCTTCCATTCCTCGTTTATAGTTATATTCACTTGGCTCTTGATCTCCGACTTTCCCAGTCCTGCTCTTATATTGTTGTCACGTAGACAGTGACTTAATTTATTTTTCCATCTCGTCTCAATGTTATTACTCTTTAATGTTCTGTTTTCCCAGACATTTTGTTTCTCTTTGCTTTGCTACCTGTGTGGCCCAATTGTTTTCTCCTTCTCAAACCCCACCCGAGGTTGTTTACGTTCGAGCCTGCAGCGGTCAGCGAACGATAATGTTACGTCAGCACACCTGGCCTGATCAGAAGAACGTCTGTTACGCTTAAAGTGTTAGTCACGTGCGGCTAGTACCCTTTGAGGCCTGGGTAACGAGTGTGATCTGTTTCAGGGGGAGATAACAATCGCGGTCAGTCTCTGTGTTTGGCTTCGGAACGCAGTTAGAGCTCTCATAATATTATGCATTTCTCTACCTGGGGAACTTTCGCACGATTTCTGTTGTCTTTGATGTAGTCTCTAAGAGAAACTTTTGGTCTTACCCGGTATTACGATTACGCCGATACATCTGTAGGGATACGCAGGCCAGGTGTCCGGGGGGAGCGTCCTGTGTGATTTATAAGAGTAGACGGGTTTTAATAGACAAAGACATTCGAATATTTTCCTGGCCCGAGATAGACCATTATGGAAATAAGGCAAACATTAACACAGAACTAAATGTTTTTGTCTATTTCTTGGCATTTTCTCGGGGTGAGTAAACAACTCTTATAACTATTATATGATATATTCATGTTAGCTTTTATATATATCTGCTAGGAAAGTGAATTCATTTCTGAGGACTATCCTAGTAATTTTATTCAGTGATAAGGTAGCGCTGTCTACGGCCTAGTAAGGGTGCTTAAACTGTTACGGTTTATCATGGGTTAAATGTTAAACTTACAATAACATATATTAGGCGTAGAATCAGTCCACGAATGCTTACCATTGGGTTAAGAGTCAGCAAGATTACTGTCATTTCTGTAAGATAATGTCAGGTTGGATTGTTCACTTTAAAACTGAATAGTGAGATGCAGGTAATAACTCTGGATTATAGGAGATAGTCACTTATTCCTTTTTGATAGATATTTCTAGTGGCAAGGGAGGATCATTTTATGCTTACTTGTGTGCCTAGGCACTAGTCTATAACTTTCACTGAAAGCAGTCACCAGGCATAGATATAATTATATCGTACGATCTAGCCACAACTGGATTTTTATAGCAAGAATATTGCATTTTCTATGTATTCATTTGTGGGATATTAATAGTTTGTTTCCCCAAAAGGAACATATGATTTATCTGTGTAATTTCAAATGCTGTAATCTGTTTATGTAAATTCACTTAATGTTGTAAGATGAATAAGCATATCCATTCAGCTGTATGTTGAGATTGGGAGAAGAGGAGTAGATTGTTGCTGTCAGAACAGTTACTGACAAGTACATGGGTGTGCAAAAGATATTAAACCTATGCGGGCGCGTGTTGATAATTGATATTTTTAAGGAACAGGAGACATGGTTAAAGACAGCCCTAAACTATCATAGCAATAACTACAATAAATTTAATCCCATAGTGGAGCGAAAATTTCTGTATAAAGTTAGTGTGATTTATTATTTGCTTGATGTAAAAGGGTGTCTCTTTTCGGTCTCAGTTTCAGGGGATACCGAATTGCTAGTCTAGTTTCCAGTCAGACGAAGAATGTCACCGTCTCTTCGTCTAGAGGGATTCTGAGGATATCTAGCCCCACGAGTGTCACACCCCGGTCCTGAATCAAAACCCCTTTTGTCAACGCCAAGTTAAGCTCACGCAGTGCAACGGAGCCAACGCTAAATCTGGAATCACCAAATGCAGTAGTAGTTCTCTACTCGCCTCTTGGATTACCAGCCAGAGCATTGCGACTTCCAGAATATCAAAACCGCCCAGCATGCCTATAGCAGAATTCCATATCACCCGCCTTTTTTGTGCCTAAACGGGGCACTAAGCCAAGCCACAGTCAACAAACCAAAACCGGATTTAAAGCCAATTCTAGCGCCGGAAAAGCACGCCTTGGGATCAATTGTCCTCAAGTGACTTCGTCCCATGGTTTATTTCTGGGTCTATGTAGAACTTCGCACGTATGAGCAGCCATCTATGGACAGAGTTCCAGCCCCACTCGCGCCAGTAGGGCGAGTCACCAACGATAGCGCCTATACAGTGATTTTATTCAGGTTAATTCCATCACCGATGGAGGATATATACGAAAAAACCACTTACTGGAGCTTTTCCCTTGGTCCCCGAAAACGGACAGGCTGTCGCTAAGTTCATTAAGTTGGTCTGCAGGAGATAAACAGCGTCCCCCAGCCCACCTCGCGCCAGTAGGGGGGAGTCACCAATGATAGTACCAACAAGGACAGTTTTGTAGGCATAGTCCCTCACGAAGGATCTACAAGTAACACACTGTCTGGACTATTTCATCTGGTCCCCGAAAACGGACGGACTGCCACGCAGTTTATTCATTTTGGTAAACAGAAGGTAAATAGAGTCTTCCAGCCCACCTCGCGCCAGTAGGGGGGAGTCACCAATGATAGTACCAACAAGGACAGTTTTGTAGGCATAGTCCCTCACGAAGGATCTACAAGTAACACACTGTCCGGACTATTTCATATGGTCCCGAAAACGGACGGGCTGACACTCAGTTATTTCATCTCTCTGTGTTCTACAGGTTTTATGAATGGTGATCTGTGTGTGGTTGTTGGTGTATATGATTATTGATGACTACTGATGATTATTTGATTATTGGCGTAATTTATGTTGTTGTGATGATATGCATTATTTTCATGCTTTTCTTCTTTAATAAATTTTACACATTTATTAATGCGCTGTTCACGACCTTTCCATCCATATTTGTATTCTTTAGCTCTTTACTAGAATCTCTATGTATGATAAGAGAAAAGAGTGAGAGCCGGAGATGCTTAGACAGTAAAAGTGAGTTGAGGCCTGGAGAGAGAGATCATTTGAATAAATCTTCTTCCAGGTTGTCTCAAGTCCATCTCCTATTTACACCTTATCTAAAGTGTAATCTATAACTCTGTCAGTCCACTATCCCTTGTCGATTTCACTACTGTTGTCCAACTCGACAAATACTCTACACTCTAACTCAACCACGACAAATGGGAGCCCGCCCGAGATTCTAGAACCCATCTAGTACGACATTTAATATGTGCTCGATCCGAGGATGAATCTCTCACAAGATTCTATTCTGATTCTTAGAGTTTAGTGTTCGGCAGATTATAGGAATTTCTTTCCCCTAGACATATCGAACTATTTCTTTTGGAGGAAGTCGGAACAGCGTTTTTCTCCACAGCATTCATAAAATTTTGAGTTACATTTATTGTTCATGCTACACATGAGACGGCTGGTAAAGGTTGATGGTATCACTGCTGAGTTTTTGGTTGACAAATCTGACGACTATTAGTGTAAAAGTCAAAAAAAAAAATTTTTAAGGGTTAATTTTTTTCCAGGAGTAGCTCTTTAATCTGAGATAAGAAGCTACAGATAGTCAGGTACTAGCTTGCATTTGTACAAAGGGAGGGTGTTCATTCGGATGATAGTAACCAATCCTCTCAATAGCTAAGTACTGACAGAAGTTGGGTACGATTTTGGTTATGATTATAAGATGTTTTAAGGACATGTAATGAACGTCTATGGAAAAGATAAATTACTGTCATTTAGTCCGTGTTTCACGCACTTTTAAAAAGGGGCCAACTTGTCACGTAGACAGTGACTTAATTTATTTTTCCATCTCGTCTCAATGTTATTACTCTTTAATGTTCTGTTTTCCCAGACATTTTGTTTCTCTTTGCTTTGCTACCTGTGTGGCCCAATTGTTTTCTCCTTCTCAAACCCCACCCGAGGTTGTTTACGTTCGAGCCTGCAGCGGTCAGCGAACGATAATGTTACGTCAGCACACCTGGCCTGATCAGAAGAACGTCTGTTACGCTTAAAGTGTTAGCCACGAGCGGCTAGTACCCTTTGAGGCCTGGGTAACGAGTGTGATCTGTTTCAGGGGGAGATAACAATCGCGGTCAGTCTTTGTGTTTGGCTTCGGAACGCAGTTAGAGCTCTCATAATATTATGCATTTCTCTACCTGGGGAACTTTCGCACGATTTCTGTTGTCTTTGATGTAGTCTCTAAGAGAAACTTTTGGTCTTACCCGGTATTACGATTACGCCGATACATCTGTAGGGATACGCAGGCCAGGTGTCCGGGGGGAGCGTCCTGTGTGATTTATAAGAGTAGACGGGTTTTAATAGACAAAGACATTCGAATATTTTCCTGGCCCGAGATAGACCATTATGGAAATAAGGCAAACATTAACACAGAACTAAATGTTTTTGCCTATTTCTTGGCATTTTCTCGAGGTGAGTAAACAACTCTTATAACTATTATATGATATATTCATGTTAGCTTTTATATATATCTGCTAGGAAAGTGAATTCATTTCTGAGGACTTCTCCTAGTAATTTTATTCAGTGATAAGGTAGCGCTGTCTACGGCCTAGTAAGGGTGCTTAAACTGTTACGGTTTATCATGGGTTAAATGTTAAACTTACAATAACAGATATTAGGCGTAGAATCAGTCCACGAATGCTTACCATTGGGTTAAGAGTCAGCAAGATTACTGTCATTTCTGTAAGATAATGTCAGGTGTGGATTGTTCACTTTTCCCCAAAAGGGACATATGATTTATCTGTGTAATTTCAAATGCTGTAATCTGTTTATGTAAATTCACTTAATGTTGTAAGATGAATAAGCATATCCATTCAGCTGTATGTTGAGATTGGGAGAAGAGGAGTAGATTGTTGCTGTCAGAACAGTTACTGACAGGTACATGGGTGTACAAAAGATATTAAACCTATGCGGGCGCGTGTTGATAATTGATATTTTTAAGGAACAGGAGACATGGTTAAAGACAGCCCTAAACTATCATAGCAATACCTACAATAAATTTAATCCCATAGTGGAGCGAAACTTTCTGTATAAAGTTAGTGTGATTTATTATTTGCTTGATGTAAAAGGGTGTCTCTTTTCGGTCTCAGTTTCAGGGGATACCGAATTGCTAGTCTAGTTTCCAGTCAGACGAAGAATGTCACCGTCTCTTCGTCTAGAGGGATTCTGAGGATATCTAGCCCCACGAGTGTCACACCCCGTTCCTGAATCAAAACCCCTTTTGTCAGCGCCAAGTTAAGCTCACGCAGTGCAACGGAGCCAACGCTAAATCTGGAATCACCAAATGCAGTAGTAGTTCTCTACTCGCCTCTTGGATTACCAGCCAGAGCATTGCGACTTCCAGAATATCAAAACCGCCCAGCATGCCTATAGCAGAATTCCATATCACCCGCCTTTTTTGTGCCTAAACGGGGCACTCAGCCAAGCCACAGTCAACCAGCCGAAACCGGATTTAAAGCCAATTCTAGCGCCGGATAAGCACGCCTTGGGATCAATTGTCCTCAAGTGACTTCGTCCCATCACCCGTGTGTTACCGGGGCCCGAAGGGGGAGCAAAGAATAGTAACACTGTCCCCTGCCAAGCATGTCGTAGAAGGCGACTAAGGAGGGTTGGTGTTACGTGCAGTCTTTGATATCTTACAATATTATACATAGGTAATTTTTTAGTGCTTAAGGGAAAGTCATTATTGAGTTACTTCCCTTGAAAGTTGTGTCGGCTCTTTCGATCAAACTCCACGGATAAATCCATTTTACTGCGATTTATTCGTTGTTTGGGTAATAATAGATTGTTCTTGCTTCAGAATATCTATGGCCTGAATTTATGTGTATTGTTTGTCTGAGTAGGACGAGTCTGTCTTATATCTGTATATCTTTACATATCTAAGTCGAACTATATGTTCTGTTGTCTCTAGAGAGGTCAAAGGCTATTCGGCGGATGTGTCGCTAGAGTGTGGTGTGATTTGGCTTCGTCCTGATAGGGACTGTGTGTGTTTTCCTATGTCGGCCTGTCGCCGGGAAAAAAGTGATCTCAGTATTTGTGGGGAAGGTGATAGGCGTCTAAACCTATCGTGTATGCTTTAACCCAGTGTTTAGTCGTATTGCCAAGGAATGGCAGTGTCATATTTCCTATACCAAGGTAATCAAAGATACTCTTATGAACTCTCGATCGAAGCCACCATTTTCGATAATTACGATTTGAATGGCTAAGAGAATATATTTGACTCGATGAAAACGACTTCGATTCCTAGCAGCACTATATCCTGTAGATTGCAGTCAATTGTTCATGATCAAATCTACAGAGCAACGAAATGTTTTATGAATGACTAACTTTAGGACAGATTCATTATCTGTATTCAAACGTGAGTGACCGCTCACGAATGGAGCCATCTTGGAACCAAAACATGTAGGACTTTCAAGAAGAGAAAAGGGGATGCCCGTATTATCGCTTGTTTAGTCCAGAGATCACTGCTACACATGAGAACCCTTTATCAGCGGTTCAATATTATTATATGAAAAAATATGTGCTGAACATTATGTTGAAGAATCGTCGCTAGACGAGATTAGGTTTAGAAGCCATCTGAAATGTTGTTTATAAGCTGACGTGCTCAGTCAGTGAAGTCAGATGATATATGTATGGGCGATACTGAGTGCTTGGCTACTGACAGTCCATTATACAATTATTCTACATGAGTGCCTATGTAACATTGCAAGACCATTTGTCCACTGTACTATGATGTATTATGGCAACCTGTGATTTGTCACTATCTGTGCTGTCGAGTGTGTACGTCCAATTAAACTTTAGAAAAGGTACACAGTCGTTGGTGTCGATGACTTCCGGTCATACATGAGTGTGAGAAGAGAACATTTGTCAACAACACGAACCCTTATCATCATTCGCACATTATACACTCAATCCATGTCTACACACCACTGCGTAGGTCAAGTTGACATTCCATACACTACAGTGGGGCAGGCAACACCATAGAGATCTTGTCAACTGATGATGGTGGCTGACGCCTGTCTTCCAGCAGTACTTTATCAACACAACATATATCAACATTATATCAACCTTTATCAGTTGGGCATGGGGCCGGTTACCCCATCCTGTAAAAAAAAATTTAAACCACAAAAAACTTCAACAAATATGGACAAGTCAAATAAAGAAAATAAAACACAGCCATCCAAGACAGGGGAAGGTCCGCTTGCGGGGAGGCGTATGATGCAACACAGAGAAAGCCGAAAGGAGTCTGTGTTGCTGACTAACCTTCTTTCTTCTAGGAGAACTTCCAGATTTGGCACCTGGAATGTTCGGACATTGAACGAACAAGGGAAAGTGGCACAAGTAGCAGCAGAAATGAGGGAATACAAAATCGAGGTTCTGGGAATGTGTGAAACAAAGTGGAAGGGGGTAGACAGGAAGAAACTCATCACATGTGAATTGGTGCTGTCCTCAGGACACGAAGACGAAAGTTCACACCACAGTGAAGGGGTAGCTCTTATGTTATCTAAAGAAGCACAGAAAGCACTCATTGAATGGGAAGCTGTGGGACCCAGAATAATAACAGCTATTTTCAAAACAGCTAAAAAGAAAATTCATGTCAATGTCATCCAATGTTATGCACCAACTAATGACAAAGAAGAGTCTGTGAAAGAAGCATTTTATACTAAACTACAGGAAATTATGGATAAAGTAAAAAGAAGAGACATCACAATTTTGATGGGTGACATGAATGCAAAGATAGGTACAGTCAATACCGGATTTGAAGAAGTCATGGGAAAACATGGGCTAGGAGTAATGAATGAAAATGGAGAACTATTCGCAAACTTCTGTGCTTCAAATCAACTGGCTATAGGAGGAAGCATGTTTCCACATAAGAGAATACACAAGGCAACATGGATATCACCAGACCATAGAACAGAAAATCAGATCGATCATATATGCATAAAGAAGAAGTTTAGATCATCATTGCAGGATGTAAAGGTATATAGAGGAGCAGATGTGGCATCAGATCACCATCTTCTGATAGCCAAAGTAAAAATGAAACTCAAGAGATATGCAACAATGCAAAATTATAGACAACAGTTTAATGTAGGACAGCTAAGAAATCAAGAAACAAGAGACAAATTTGCGGTCACAGTATCCAACAAATTCCAAGTGCTCCAACAGTTGGAAGATGTAGAGAATACAGAAGACTATTGGCAGCAGGTCAAAACGGTATGGAAGGAGACATGTGAAGAAATACTGGGGAAAAGGGAAAGACAACAAAAAGCATGGATAACAACAGAAACCATCAATAAGATAAAAGACAGAAAAACAAGAAAGCAGAGTTAAACACAAGCAAAACCAGAAGTTCCAAAGCCAAGGCTCAAGAAGTGTACACAGAAGCAAATAAAGAAGTAAAAAGAAGTATCAAAAGAGACAAGAGGAAGTACATTGAGGAGTTGGCAAGAGAGGCAGAAGATGCTGCAGCCAAAGGAAATATGAGAGAACTGTATAGCAGCACAAAGAAGCTAACAGGGAAATACAAGCAAACAAGTTGCCTCATAAAAGAAAGAATGGGAAACTGCTCAGCAATATACAAGAGCAAATGAAGAGGTGGACAGAATATTTTGGGGACCTTCTCAATAGACCAGCTCCACAAAAGCCGCCGGACATCCAGCCAGCAGAAGAAGAGCTACAAACTAACGGTGAAAGACCAACGAAGGAAGAAATAAAAAAAGCCATAAAGCTTCTAAGAGATGGAAAAGCGTCTGGACCTGATGGCATTCCAGCAGAGGCCATCAAAGCAGATATCGACACGGCTACAGAGATGTTATATAAATTACTTGGTGGTTGTTCGTCCATCACGGGTGATGAAGACCACTCTGTTCATCCAATTATTTAAGAATATGTTAGGTTAGTCTATGGGTACGAAGGTGACTGAAGAGCCCGATGCGGGCCTGGAAAGATCTTGGACAGTGTGGGCAGGGAATGTTTGCTTCATGTGAAGGTTTTATTTCACGGTCCTTTCTAGCTTGTCTCCGCTGTTC
This sequence comes from Oreohelix idahoensis, assembly GCA_024509875.1. Classification (NCBI taxonomy): domain Eukaryota; kingdom Metazoa; phylum Mollusca; class Gastropoda; order Stylommatophora; family Oreohelicidae; genus Oreohelix; species Oreohelix idahoensis. Next base: position 20,271 of record JAMPIV010011620.1, read on the forward strand.
CGCTGCTGCTCTTCTGGATGATTCGCATGCTGCTGCACCTTTACGAAGAGATGTGCGCCAAGCAGTTCGGTCTTGCGCAGCAGCTTCCCATGTGTCTGGGTTTATGTCAAAGGTTTTCAATGACGTCTTTAACGTGTCTTTGAAGCGCTTCTTTTGGCCACCATGGGAGCGTTTACCCTTCTGCATCTCACCATAAAAGAGTATCTTTGGCAGTCGATGGTCTGGCATGCGGACTACATGACCTGCCCAGCGAATTTGTGACTGCATCAGAATAGTATCAATACTAGGGATACCAGCTCTGTCAAGAACGGCGGTATCCGGGATCTTGTCTTGCCATTTGATGTTCATTATCTTCCTGAGACAGACTGTATGGAAGTGGTTTAGCTTCTTTACGTGGCGCCTGTATACAGTCCATGTTTCACATGCATATAGCAGCACTGGAAGCACCGCAGCTCTGTACACCTTCAGCTTTGTCTGTAGACTAATGCCACTTCGATGCCAAACGTTGGTGTATAGTCTGCCAAATGTGCTGCTGGCTTTGGAGATCCTGGTGTTCACCTCATCATCAATGACAATGTTCTGGGATAGTGTGCTACCAAAGTATGTGAATCTGTTCACAACATTCAGTTTCTCACCATTAACCTTGATGACTGGCTCAGTATAAACTGTGCCAGGAGCTGGTTGGTACATAATTTCTGTTTTCTTCGTGTTGATGGTAAGCCCAAAGTTGGCGCAGGCTTCGGAGAATCTATCCACACTATGCTGCAGATCAGCCTCTGAGCCAGCATTGAGGGCACAATCATCAGCAAACAGAAGATCTCTGATGGTGTGTGATTTGACCTTGGTTTTTGCTTGAAGCCTCGTAAGGTTAAACAATTTTCCATCAATACTATAACTAATGTCGATTCCTGTGTCCCCGTCTCTAAAAGCATCAGTCAGCATAGCAGAAAACATGATACTGAACAGAGTCGGTGCAAGTACGCACCCTTGTTTAACTCCATTTGAGACAGGGAAAGGCTCTGATAGCTCACCGTTTTCCTGAACTCTAGCCTGCATTCCATCATGCAGTTGCTGCACTATTGTGATAAATTTCTTTGGGCAGCCGTATTTTGCCATGATCTTCCATAGACCATCTCTACTGACCGTGTCGAACGCCTTTGTCAAGTCGATGAAAGCTGTGTACAGGTCACAGTGCTGTTCTTGGCATTTTTCTTGTAGCTGTCTTGCAGCGAACACCATATCTGTGGTTCCACGTTCTTTCCGGAATCCACACTGACTTTCAGGTAAAAGACCTTTGTCAAGATGAGCCGTAAGGCGATTCAAAAGGATTCTGGCGAATATCTTCCCAGCGATTGATAAAAGAGAGATGCCTCGATGATTGTTGCAGTCTTGGCGATTACCTTTACGTTTATAAAGATGTATAATTGAGGCATCTTTGAGATCGTGTGGGATGGTTTCACTCTGCCACATTTGCTGGAAGATCATATGAAGTTTCTCTATCAGAACTGCACCGCCATCTTTATAAACCTCAACAGGAATTGAATCGGAGCCAGGGGCCTTTCCACTAGACAGTTGACGAATCGCTTTTTTAGTTTCCTCCAGAGTTGGTACATCATCTAATGCTTCATTTATAGGAATTTGGGGCAGGCGGATGATGGCTTCGTCGTTAATAGATGATGGCTGGTTCAAGATATTATTAAAATGTTCAGCCCAGCGTTGGAGAATTTTTTCCTTGTCTGTAATTAGTGTTTTTCCATCTGCATTAAGGAGGGGAAATGATCCTGATGATGTTGGACCATAGACCGCTTTGAGTGCAAGGTAAAAGTTTTTCAAGTCATGGCTGTCAGCAAAGCCTTGGATCTCATCTGCTTTATTACTCAGCCATGAATCCCGCATCTGGCGTAGTTTATGTTGGACGATTCTACGCATGTTGTTGAAAGCGTCTTTCTTGGATGTAGATTTTGGATCATTTAAATATGCTTTATGGAGATGGTGTTTCTCAGCCAACATCTGCTTTATATCATCTGAGTTCTCATCAAACCAGTCATTTTGTTTCTTGATGGAAGGACCCAGGACCTCTGTAGCAGTGTTGTAGATCTGCTCACTTAGGGCTGCCCAATTTGTTTCCACACTTTGGCCGTCTAGCGAGATAGATTTGAGACGGTCTTCTAAGGTGTCAGTAAATGACTGTTTGATTTTTGTCTTCTTTAGTTTGGTGACATCCAGCCTCTTTTGAGTTTTCTTCCCCTGAGGGCGCCTGGCTGGTTGGATACGAATTTTAAGTTTAGATACAATGAGGCGATGATCAGTCCAGCATTCGGCACCACACATGGACTTGGTCACCCGGACATCTTGCCTGTCCTTCTTCCTAACAATTACATAGTCAATTAGGTGCCAATGCTTTGAGCGAGGGTGCATCCAGGAGGTCCTGTTGCGGGTAGGAAGTCGAAAAATGGTGTTGGTGACAAGGAGGTCATGTTCTGCGCAAGTCTGGAGGAGACGAAGTCCATTACTGTTACAGCGACCCACGCCGTACCTACCAATAGTGCCATTCCAGGAGATGTTATCTGAGCCTACTCTTGCATTAAAGTCACCAAGAATGATGAGTTTATCTGCTTTAGGAACTGATGCAATGACTGCATGTAGTTCTTCGTAAAACTTATCCTTGACATCATCCTGGTTTGTCATAGTTGGTGCATACGCGCTAATGATGGTGGCATGTTTTCTTCCATAGAACAGAGGGATCTTGACCGTCATGAGTCGGTCATTTATTCCCTTTGGGGGCCCCGCTAACTTGCTGACAATTGCTGTTTTGATTGCAAATCCAACCCCTGCTTCTCGTCTTTCTTCAGTTCCTCTTCCGCTCCAAAAGAATGTATAACCTGCACCCTTTTCGCAAAGTTGGCCCTCGCCTGCAAGTCGAGTTTCACTCAGTGCTGCTATGTCAATGTTGTACCTGGCCAGTTCTCTCCCAATCAGGGCAGTTCGTCTCTCAGGTCTGTGAATGGATGAATGGATGAAAGAGTGACTTGCACGGTGATTTGGATTAAAGTGAGGAAGAGTTGCGCAATTCGTCGACCTCACTGTCTCGCCTGGGTCCATCTCAATCCAGTGGCAAGACAAATCAAGACGACTGGAGATGAAGTCAGGTGCAGTGGATGACCAGGGCTTTCTACGTGCCTCGCCGTGCTCCTTACGCTCCACAGCGCGTTGCTGGTAATCGCCGTCATGCCGGTTGAACCAACAGGTGGTTTCTTCCGCGCAGTCTATCGAATCCAGTCTTCGCATGCATGGGTAGGCAGACCCTAACTCACCGAAGGTTTATAACCATTCGGCTACCCTCACCTAGTTCAGCCGGCCTGTCAAAGCCGTTGTCCGGGGGTGGCCGCTGTCGCATGCTGACAGCTACGAGGAGAAAAGGGAAAAAGAAGAGATACCAGCAGAATGGAAGGAAGGATATCTGGTTAAGTTGCCTAAGAAGGGAAATCTACAAGAGTGCACAAATTATAGAGGAATAATGTTACTATCAGTGCCAGGAAAGGTATTGAACTGGATTATCCTTGAGAGATTAAAGGAGTCCATAGACAAGAAATTGAGAGATGAACAAGCAGGTTTTCGACAAAACAGATCATGTACAGACCAGATAGCCACTTTGAGAATAATAGTTGAACAAAGTCTGGAATGGAATTCACCACTATACATCGGATTTGTGGACTACGAAAAAGCATTTGACAGTGTGGACAGAGAATCACTTTGGAAATTGATGAGGCATTATGGAGTTCCCCTGAAGATCATTAATTTAATAAAGAAAACCTATGAAGACATGACGTGCAGAGTTCTTCATGAAGGACAGCTTACAGAACCATTTGGGATAAGAACAGGAGTGCGACAGGGATGCCTCTTGTCTCCATTTCTTTTCTTGCTGGCAATAGATTGGGTTATGAGATCATCGACAACACACAACAGAAATGGAATCCAGTGGACCCTGACTAAGCAGTTGGATGATCTGGATTTTGCTGATGATTTGGCTCTCCTGTCCCATAACCGTAATCAGATGCAGGACAAATTGAAAACACTCGATGAGAGGTCACAGCAATTGGGTCTGAAAATACACAGGGAAAAGACAAAAATAATGCGAATAAATGCAGGTAATGAAAACAGGGTTGAACTTGAAGAAACGCCAATACAAGATGTAGAATCATACACATATCTTGGCAGTAATATAGATAAAGTTGGAGGGACAGACAGCGATATCAAAATAAGAATACAAAAAGCAAGAGGAGCTTTCATTGCATTGGGAAATATATGGAGATCAAGAGAAATAGGATCCAACACGAAAATAAGAATCTTCAACTCAAATGTGAAGTCAGTCCTATTGTATGGCTCGGAGACATGGAGAACAACAAAGACAACAACCAAAAAGCTACAGACTTTCATAAATGGGTGCTTGCGTAGAATAGAGGGATTAAAATGGTATGACAAGGTTACCAATGTGGAACTGATGACAAGAACTGGACAAGTGCCAGTGGAACAAGAGATGAGAAGAAGACGATGGCGATGGATAGGACACACACTGAGGAAACCTGTTGATAGCATTACAAGGCAGTCCTTGTTCTGGAACCCCCAGGGCAAGAGAGGCAGAGGAAGACCAAGAAGTACATGGAGAAGAGAGGTGGAAACAGAGGTGAAAATGATGAGGAGAACATGGAAAGAACTTGAGATGATGGCACGTGACAGGAGGACTTGGCATGTGTTTGTTGAAGGCCTATGCTCCTTTGGGAGTGGAGGGTTATGATGATGATGACTTCGTCCCATGGTTTATTTCTGGGTCTATGTAGAACTTCGCACGTATGAGCAGCCATCTATGGACAGAGTTCCAGCCCCACTCGCGCCTGTAGGGGGAGTCACCAACGATAGCGCCTATACAGTGATTTTATTCAGGTTAATTCCATCACCGATGGAGGATATATACGAAAAAACCACTTACTGGAGCTTTTCCCTTGGTCCCCGAAAACGGACAGGCTGTCGCTAAGTTCATTAAGTTGGTCTGCAGGAGATAAACAGCGTCTCCCAGCCCACCTCGCGCCAGTAGGGGGGAGTCACTAATGATAGTACCAACAAGGACAGTTTTGTAGGCATAGTCCCTCACGAAGGATCTACAAGTAACACACTGTCCGGACTATTTCATATGGTCCCGAAAACGGACGGGCTGACACTCAGTTATTTCATCTCTCTGTGTTCTACAGGTTTTATGAATGGTGATCTGTGTGTGGTTGTTGGTGTATATGATTATTGATGACTACTGATGATTATTTGATTATTGGCGTAATTTATGTTGTTGTGATGATATGCATTATTTTCATGCTTTTCTTCTTTAATAAATTTTACACATTTATTAATGCGCTGTTCACGACCTTTCCATCCATATTTGTATTCTTTAGCTCTTTACTAGAATCTCTATGTATGATAAGAGAAAAGAGTGAGAGCCGGAGATGCTTAGACAGTAAAAGTGAGTTGAGGCCTGGAGAGAGAGATCATTTGAATAAATCTTCTTCCAGGTTGTCTCAAGTCCATCTCCTATTTACACCTTATCTAAAGTGTAATCTATAATTCTGTCAGTCCACTATCCCTTGTCGATTTCACTACTGTTGTCCAACTCGACAAATACTCTACACTCTAACTCAACCACGACAATTGTTTTTACTTGTTCTTCCATTCTTGACGTTCTGATCTGCCAACTCGTTACCAGCAATACCTATGTGTGCTGGAACCCACACTAGCCTCACACTACATCCTCTGTTCCCTAGTAATGCATTAATTGCTAGAATTTCTTCCTTTATGTCTGGCCGGCTACATTTACCTGGGTGTTCTAGTGCTTGTAGTGATGATAGTGAGCCTGTAAACGTCGTAACAGCCTCTGGTGGGTTACCTTCGATTATTTCTAAACTTTTTAGAATTGCTACCATCTCTGCGGTAAAAATCGAAGCCCATTCAGTTATACTGTAGCTCAGCAGGGCTCTTTGTTTTTATTTTATTTTATACGGGCCACTGGAAAAGACGAGTGAGCGGCGTTAAGCCGATATGCTTGGCTGGCTCACGGGAAACGAGTGGAGAAGTGCTGGGTCAGATTGGAGTGTGTGTCATGAAGAGTGGACGTAATGTGTTTGAGCTCCTGATTGTTAAAGTGTTTAAAATGGAGTTCTATTATTACTAATACATTCAAGATCTTTGGTGAGATGTATCTAGGCATCGAGTATCTAGTATCTTTTTGGACAAGGAGTATAATTGCTCAGTGTCGAGTAATGATGTGAATAAAGCTTATTGAGAAAAGGACAGCCTTCCTGACATGGACTGACTGCCTACGGCATTTTCGTCTACTGCATATGATCTTTATGTATTATATTGCTAACATGAACTATTTATTTGTGGAGCTGCGTGCAGTCTTGAATAAATTGTATATTGTTCACTTCGCCCGTTGTAAATCAAATAATTCTGAGTGGTGTGGGCTGGTTGCGGTGTCAGAAAGATTTACTACCCTAGAAGTCATCTTGGCCACAGAACCCTTCTGTTATGTAATATAAACATTAACATCAAAACGACAACAGTATTCAACTTTACGGCTTAGGGTTCAGAAGTATTTTTGTATCTCCATACAGAAATAGATATTAAATGACCAACGTTATCAGACCAAAAGGTATTTTTTGTGTCGACATGCGCCCTAATATAACCGACTAGTTTGAACGGGCCGAACTTCGCCAAAACGAAGCAAAATTATATTTTAAACAGCAATTTATACACGTTTATTTAGCTCATTACTGTATATACTGAGCCGGCCTTAGGGTAGGGCGAGCAGGGACATGGCCTTGGTCGCTGTTACGATGCACTTTGCGCGGCAAATAGGAAATTTTATTTGAAAGAATTTGTCGCACAGAAAGGCATCAGTTTGGACGTACTCGTGTTGTTATGCAATTACGTGATTGTGGTTTGAATAGAGGCGTGATTTTTTTTTATCGCTCATTATTTGGCCAAAGTAGGAGAATGCTGTGAGTGCGGCAAGTGTATCAGGAACGTGCAATGAAATTACCTTACTTTTAGAAATATACAATTTTAATTATACGTTCATAGACTAGCGTGCTAATGAGCAGGGAAGAGGTAAGAATGATCATGTGTCAAGATTCACACGATGAACGATGTTCACAAAGAAATATGTCTTTTTTTTCGTAAAGATTAAAATGTCTACGGATTACATGTGAAACTTTCGTTTTGAATTTTACCAAGGGATATTACTGTGTCAGGATTGTATCTGCTCTTTCTAATATGACAAAGTGTGAAGATGTATCAGTATTAAACTATGCTGGATCGAGCAAACGAAGTTTGTTTTATACGTTAAAGGAGTTGGGTCACTGTTGACACCTAACACGTTAATTCAACTGAACATTATAATGTGCGTGTTGATTGTTAACAGCACTTTGAACCACACAACTACTTACTCCATGTAGAGACCAGATCTCTTTAACAGGCTCTACGGACAGGAACTGGTCACTCCACTTCTGGATGTTGGACATAGTATTGTGAAGTCTCTAACACTTCACTCCTGAAGTCTCTAACACTTCACTCCTGAAGTCTCTAACACTTCACTCCTCAAGTCTCTAACACTTCACTCCTCAAGTCTCTAACACTTCACTCCTCAAGTCTCTAACACTTCACTCCTCAAGTCTCTAACACTTCACTCCTGTAGTCTCTAACACTTCACTCCTCAAGTCTCTAACACTTCACTCCTGAAGTCTCTAACACTTCACTCCTGAAGCCTCTAACACTTCACTCCTTAAGTCTCTAACACTTCACTCCTCAAGTCTCTAACACTTCACTGCTGAAGTCTCTAACACTTCACTGCTGAAGTCTCTAACACTTCACTCCTCAAGTCTCTAACACTTCACTCCTGAAGTCTCTAACACTTCACTCCTGAAGTCTCTAACACTTCACTCCTCAAGTCTCTAACACTTCACTTCTGAAGTCTCTAACACTTCACTGCTGAAGTCTCTAACACTTCACTGCTGAAGTCTCTAACACTTCACTGCTGAAGTCTCTAACACTTCACTCCTCAAGTCTCTAACACTTCACTGCTGAAGTCTCTAACACTTCACTCCTCAAGTCTCTAACACTTCACTCCTGAAGTCTGTAACACTTCACTCCTCAAGTCTCTAACACTTCACTCCTGAAGTCTCTAACACTTCACTCCTGAAGTCTCTAGCACTTCACTGCTGAAGTCTCTAACACTTCACTCCTCAAGTCTCTAACACTTCACTCCTGAAGTCTCTAACACTTCACTCCTGAAGTCTCTAACACTTCACTCCTCAAGTCTCTAACACTTCACTTCTGAAGTCTCTAACACTTCACTGCTGAAGTCTCTAACACTTCACTGCTGAAGTCTCTAACACTTCACTGCTGAAGTCTCTAACACTTCACTCCTCAAGTCTCTAACACTTCACTGCTGAAGTCTCTAACACTTCACTCCTCAAGTCTCTAACACTTCACTCCTGAAGTCTGTAACACTTCACTCCTCAAGTCTCTAACACTTCACTCCTGAAGTCTCTAACACTTCACTCCTGAAGTCTCTAGCACTTCACTGCTGAAGTCTCTAACACTTCACTCCTCAAGTCTCTAACACTTCACTCCTCAAGTCTCTAACACTTCACTCCTCAAGTCTCTAACACTTCACTCCTGAAGTCTCTAACACTTCACTCCTGAAGTCTCTAACACTTCACTCCTCAAGTCTCTAACACTTCACTCCTCAAGTCTCTAACACTTCACTCCTCAAGTCTCTAACACTTCACTCCTGAAGTCTCTAACACTTCACTCCTCAAGTCTCTAACACTTCACTCCTCAAGTCTCTAACACTTCACTCCTCAAGTCTCTAACACTTCACTCCTCAAGTCTCTAACACTTCACTCATCTACGGCAGTATCAGCTTTTGGGCTACCTTTACTTGTTAAATAACATATGACAGTCACCAGTACCATACCAGGAACAACAAAACTCTATGGAGATATAAATAGCCTGAGGCTGACCACTTTTTTCTTTGACACTATTCAAATAGACGTCTGAGTGTGTAAGGTCAAAGGTAAAGGATCACGTTACACGCCCATTGAGTCTGAGTGTGTACGAAGAAAAAGATAATATGTGAATTTTGTTGTTGTTGTTTTTTTTTTAACGAAGGTATTTTAACAAACATTGTCGCTAGCAACTAAAATTATTAAAGAAGTCTCACGACATTTTCATTCATAACTTGTGCTTCAAAAAATATTCTGCATAAAATACTGCGCTACACTGAGAAAAAAATATGTTTGAAAGAAAAAATGATACATAAATAGATTATTTATGATTCTTGCAATCAACAGGAATGGAATGAACGAACGAACGAACGAAATCTTTATTTCATCAAAGTAAAGAAATAGGCATAATTGCCTTTTTACATTTCTGCCCTGCAATACAATTTTCAGCGTTTTACACATAAAAATAAAAATATTAACAACTTCAGACAGGATCAATTAATATTATAATCACAGTCAGAAACTGAGCATACACAAGTACATTTACTCATAGTCATTCACCCACATAGAGAGAGGGGGGGAGAGAACGAACGAACGAACGAACGAACTTTATTTTCAAAGGGTTTAGAATTGGGCACGCAGGCCCGTCTAACATTCTGCCCTTCCTTTCTCTCATCTTCCATACTGAATCCATTTATTCTCACACGTATCCTAAATATTACTTAAATAATAAAATAACAAAAAAAGTACAATAAAATAAAATCCCAACATTGTAACAGTACAATAACAGTTACACAGATTTACAGATGCGTATCATAATTTATACTAAACAGGACAAAATTAACTTTAAAACCTACATATGATGTTATGTAATTATTTAAGAACATAACGAAATTAGGGTGGCATATAATCTGCACTCATGATGTATTTGAAAAGTCTGTGATTGAATGAATATGGACTAAGAGTATTTTTTAAGTCGTGTGGAAGAGTATTCCACAGATGAGCAGCAGAAAAAGCTAAACTTTTCTTAAATAAGTCGAGCCTAGGCTTGGGCATGTGTAATTTATTTAAGCGTTGACTGCGTCTTCCGCTGTATTTGAAAATAGGCCACAGATACGTTGGAGCATTCTGTGACAAGATTTTGTGAATAAATTTGGCTTTGTTGAAGAGAAGGCGCTTTCTTAGTGGTAATATGTTAAGATATGTATATGTGTCTACACACTGTGTGAAGTTTTTGTCTGAAATTAGGCGCACTGCACCTTTTTGTAATGAATAGAGTCTTTTAGTGTTGGACATGGTGCAGCCACGGAGGAACGCATGCAATACTACCACGTCGTCTCGCGATATAAAATTAAATGCCACCCCACGCGAAATGGCATGCAGGCTTGACTGTGGTGTAATTATCAGCTTTTTTTTCCAAATAAACCGTGACAAAAAACACTACCAATACGAGGTAAGGTTTTAAAAAACATTGTTAATGCTTATTAGGAAACATGACACAATACTGTTTTACGTCTGAAATCCTGACATTAGCCTGACAGTACAGAAGACATCCAATCGTATAGAAGTGAACGGGTGGTAGAAGAAAATACATATTTTGAACGAAGCCACTTGGCTCCATTAAACTTATATATTTGGGTGCCTTAGGACTTGCTGACAAAGAATATGTTAGGTGTTATGCCAATAGTCTAGTAATTAACAAATTATAGCCAAAATACTATAGTGGTGTTGTCTGACAACACAGGATCATATTTGCTCATAATGGCGTGTTTGGACACTGCTTAGGGGAAATGAGGCCACCACGTTAAATCCGATTTGATTGGCTAGAATAATATGTAAGGCGAAACATGGTTAGTCGTCTGCAAATATTAATTTTGTTTGTTAATGGAAACGGTAGGAAGGGTATATTTTTTGAAAGGCTTTTTGTAAACATGGTGAAAAAAAAAAACTCAAAAAAAAAAAAACAAAAAACGAATTGGAATTCCAGGTTAAGTTTTTAGACCATTTGATATAGTCAATTAGGAGCGTCAGTTCAGGGCCACTTTTTGAAAATAAACTTTGTAGAAGCAAGTGCGTTGAGAACCAGCTCATATTTTTTCTAATAAAAGCCTGGGACAGAGGCAGATCGGAATTGTGCCATAACTCATCGCCAGTCAACGTACTTGTTTAATATTTCCTTGAAATGTGGTAAGCTGGACATATTTGATATCTTTTAGATGAAAATTGAATTTGAATTGTTAAACTATGTCTGTATGTGTGTGGTTCAGTAGCAAACATGAGGCAAAGCCTAGATATTGCTCCACCATGTAAAAACTTGTCGGAGAGGAGTATAACTACATAGGCATATATGGGATTGCCAAATAGTACTATGACACCTATCTTATTGTATAGAAGGAAATAATGCTGGAATTGCAGGTGTGGTAAAGTGGGATGTTATAAATATTTATAGGGGACTTAGTGTACTGACTGAGATCAGCTGTGAAGGTATCTGTATCTAATAAGTGTGGTGTATTACAGATGACCTTACTTGCTACCACATTTATACCTCAGTCAGAGTTATTCTGGAATATTGTGATGACTACGTTGAATGTCTCGGGTTATGATAATGATGAAGTGTAAGTCACAACAACAACAGACAGATAAACAATTTTATTTATTCCACAACACTTTACAACACTGTGACACTCACACACATAAAACACTCTATAAGACTATCTTAAATGAGTCAAGTGTTAAAGTTTAAAAATATATGTATTAATTCCTTTCAATAATAGATATCCTGATTCAACTACACAGTGAACCAGGAATCACAATCAAATGTAATTACAATTTGTATGTACACAATTTATAGATATGATCTTTGTATTGACATATATTATTATTATTATTATCATATGTGTGTAAGTTGTGATGTAGTACTATGAGGTAATACTGGCTTGTTCAAGCTTGGTGGTTATTTGTCATCATGACTTCAAGTGTTTGCTTATGGTGGAAATAGTATTGGGAAAAGTTCACAGTTCCTGTCAATTGAAACAATTTATTGTCCCTCTCTCTCTTTAATATAATGTCAATTTTTGAGGGGGTACATAATATTGAGCTGCTCTGGCCACAGAATCTTATCTTCTGTGAGGGCGGCAGGAACCAGTATCCTCTGCTCGCTTGCTTCACCGTATACTTGAGACACCTCACTAGTCGCTATCTGGACCAAGGAGTATGCTATCAGCATCTGGATTCAGCAAAACTCAGACCAGGTGCTGCTTCAATAAGTTATGACCACGGTCCCTGAAACAAGAAGGTTGTACCTCCTACTTCAGAACTAATTTATAATCTATTTTTACACTGAAACACAATACATAACAAACACCGAGTTCAGAGCGGTAGGCCAACTGCTAGCTTCATCTGAAACAATTTACACCAGTATTCTTCTCCTTAATGGTTACTACGCCTCTGCAATTCCAGCATTAGTTCCTTCTAGTCAATAAGATAGGTGTCAGTGTACTATTTGGTGATCTCATGCATTTATACTTCTCTCCGACAATTTTTGTTCAGGTTGGAGCACTATATAGGCTTTGCCTCATGTTTGCTACTGAACCACACACATATACATACATACATTATCAATTCACATTCAATTTTTATCAAGAGATATCAAATATGTCAATCTTACCACAATTCATGGAAATAACAAACAAATACGTTGACCGGCGATGAATTATGGCACAAATTCCGATCTGCCTCTGTCCCAGGCTTTTATTTAGAAAAATATAATCTGGATCTCAACGCACTGTTTCTTAGTAAGTTTATTTTAAAATGTGGCACTGAACAGACGCTCCTAATTGACTATATCAGCGGGTCTAGCCAATAGGGCCATGTTTACAAAGCTTTTGAAAAAATTTACCCTTCCTATGTTTCCCCTAACAACCAAAATTAGTATTTGCAATCCGACTAATCATGTTTAGCCTTACATATCATTCCCTCCAATCAAATCGGATTTAACATGGTGGCCTATTTCCCGTAAAATGGTGGTTTCAAAACATGCCACTGTGCGATTATGATTTGGTGCTGTCAGACATCCTCACTATTTTCTTTTGGCTATAATTTGTTAATTCCTAGACTATTTGCGTAACACTTAACATATTCTTTGTCAGCAAGTCCTAATGAACCAAAATATATAAATTTAATGGAGCTAAGTGGCGGCGTTCAAAATATGCATTTTCTTCTACCTCCCGTTCACTTCGATACGATGTGGTGTCTCGGTACTGTCAGGCTTTCAGACATAAAACAGTAGAATGTCATGTTTCCTAATAAGCATTAAACATGTTTTTAAACGTAACCCTCGTATCGGTAGTGTTTTTTATCACTGTCCATTTGAAAAAAAGTTAGTGCTTCATGCCTTTCGCGTTGGGGGTGGCATTAATTTTATATCGCGAGACGCGTGTTAGTGTTGCATACGTTCCTCCGTTCAGCCCTCTCTCTCTCTACCCTAAGTTCATCTGTCTTTTCATTACGCAGTGTATAAAATGAAATTAATGCTAGTATTAATTTAGGTCATTAATCAGCTTGCGTATCTCAAGGTTTTCTAAGAAATACAGTACACGTTTTATTGTTAGAAAGGCGTGTATGCTGCTATAGGCTTTACTATCAAACGTGAAAGCGTTACAATTTTCAGACGAAGTAGAAAAAGGGGGATCTCGAGTACAGTCATTGTGACAGCACTGTTCTTTGCCATTCTTCTTTCCTGTTATTGAATTAATGTGTTAGGCTTTACATTTACCTTTTAATTTATATATGTGGATTTAGAATGTTTCACGACAGCAGGGGCGTTGTAACCATTAGGGAGAGGAATACTGGTGTATATTGTTACATGAGAAGCTAGCAGTTGGCCTACCGCGCTGAACTCTGTGTTTGTTATGTATTGTGTTTCAGTGTGGAAATAGATTATAAATTAGTTCTGAAGTAGGAGGTACAACCTTCCTGTTTCAGGGACCGTGGTACTGAAGTAATAGAGCAGCACCTGGTCTGAGTTTTGCTGAATCCAGAGGCTGGTAGCATACTCCTTGGTCAAGATATCGACCAGTGTTGTTTCTCAAGAAAACGGTGAAGCAAGCGAGCAGAGGAGACAGTTTTCCTGCCACCCACACAGAAGTTAAGATTTCGTTGGCCAGAGCAGCTCAATCTTGTATACCACCCCTCTAAAATTGACTGTACATTAAATCAAGAGGGACAGTTATTTGTTTTCAAATAAAAAGAAACTGTGAACCTTTCAAATATTATTTCCACCAGTATCAAACACATGAAGTCATGATAACAAACAACAACCTAGCTTTAAAAGCCAGTATTACCTCATAGTACTACATCACTACTTACACACATATTGTAATAATATTATATGTCAATACAAAGATGCTATCTATAAATTGTGTACATACAACTTGTGATTACATTTGATTGTGATTCCTGGTTCACTTTGTAGTTGAATCAGGATATCTATTATTGAAAGGAATTAATACATATTTTAAAAGTTAACACTTGACTTATTAAGATAGTCTTATAGAGTGTTCTATGTATGTGAGTGTCACAGTGTTGTAAAGTATTGTGGATTAAATTAAATTGTTTATCTGTCTGTTGGTTGTTGTGAACATACACTTCATCACTATCATAACCCTAGACATTCAACGTAGTCATCACAATATTCCAGAATAAGTCTGACTGAGGTCTAAATGTGGTAGCAAAGTAAGGTCATCTGTAACACACCACACTTATTAGATACAGATACCTTCACAGCTGATCTCAGTCAGTACACTAAGTCCCCTATAAATATTTATATCATCCCACTTTACCACACACACACTAGGACAGGTTGTATGTCTGTGGTTGTACAGACTGGCTCTCACGAGTATATACATATGTCCAGCTACTTCAAGCAAAGGTTAATCTATCAAGAGATAGATATTATTTCTGTGTTGTACAGGAAGTGTATATTTCTATACGAGAACAGCGATTATGCTCTCTCTCTCTCGTGAGTATCTGATTGTAAGTACATTTTGCATTAGATTGATTCTTGTTCTAGGGAACGTTTGTAGAGGCATGATTAACCAGTTCGTCAAGAAAACTCTATAAATATTTAAAAGAAACTGAATGCTACAGTGGAGCACCATAAGTTTATAGAGTCAGATTTGGAAGACTAAGAATATCTAAAGGAGACAATGTTATAAAGAGGAACAAATTCTACAAGTTATTGAGCTCACGTAAGAAATACCAGTAATGTCTAATGATTCAATTTTTGACTGTATGCGAGCTCCATTGTTTTAATTACCTTGTCATGCCTGTTAAACGTATTATGTTATTAAAAGTTTTAATGGAGCAGCTAGAATTAGATTTAGTCATTACATGTTGCTGAACGTGTACCATTATTGTTCATACTACCACTGTATGAGAAATCACTATAATAACATCATAGAAGGAACTGAACGAACCTGGGATATTGAAAAGATAGAAATATCATCCAAGAATCACCATCTCTGGCGGAGTTGACCAGTACTAATTTAATCTTTAACTTGGGAGATAAATGGAGAAGTTTAAACTTAGACCACGTCACTAGACCTGCCATCTGTCACCTAGTGATTCCAGCTCAACGCGTCTATGTTTGCACATCTGTCACGTAGGGTTTATATTCATTTAATTTCCTACATCTTCTTCCTATTCTTTCACATAAAATTCTCTCTTTTATTATCTCTGTATTTCATTTTTTCCTGTATATTTTTCATCCATTCGTTTTGCGAATATTATTTTCATATAATTCGCAAACTTTACCTGTTTTCCTTTCTCTAAAACTGAGAATCGCGCTAGGACGATATTACGTAGATGTCAGGGCTGCAGGGCGTCAGAAGGCGTGATAAGTCGGTTCGCGGAACATAGGACGTAGCAAATCGTCTACATTCTCACCGAGCGCGCGAGCTTCTTCTCGGCATTAGTACCGGTGAGGTGTGATACTTTACATCTGCACCGGTCAGTATCCAGACATTTGTCTGGAAAATCCCAAACTGACACGGCGCTCACTTGGGCAATGGAGTCAGGCTGTCTGGGATTTGAAACTGACACGCGTACATCGTGGTCAGTAGGTGACAGTTACGACACGCGTTAAGCGGACGTAAATGTTGGGAGTAGGGGAGATAATTTCGCTTGGCGAAATAAGTTTGGGCCCTTTGTCTGATTTTAAGATATTGGCCAAGTTTGAAACTTTAATTTCATTCTCGCTCATAGACTCCACTGTAGATAGGTCGCTCGAAAAAACAGAATAGCTGTTAGCGAAGATCTCAGTTTGTTTCGGCAATTTGTCGAACTTCTAGACTTCCAGAAATATTTTCAGCAATTTTATTCTTAAGTTGTGCGACTACCTGTAATTCTGTGGTTGAGGTAATTAATATGATAGATATATAGATTTTGTGAGTGTTAAAGTGTTAAATCGCTTAATTCATTTAAATCTATTTCTTTAGCGCAGAAGAGAAATAAAGTGGTAGGCTATTAT
Organism: Oreohelix idahoensis; assembly: GCA_024509875.1. Taxonomy (NCBI): domain Eukaryota; kingdom Metazoa; phylum Mollusca; class Gastropoda; order Stylommatophora; family Oreohelicidae; genus Oreohelix; species Oreohelix idahoensis. The sequence continues at coordinate 36,849 of JAMPIV010011620.1, forward strand.
ATTTTCTAGGGAAGCATTCAGTGGAAAAGCAGACTAATTAAAATTTCTAGCTTATAACGGCAATTGTAGCTATTTATGAATTTAATTTAACTGCTAATACTCAGTCGAGTGTATTTTTCTAAACTAACGTATAAACTCTAGAATCGAGCCTCATGAATGATGACGGGATACGCACGTGTTCCTAATTTATGAGGAATGCTGATTTTTTAAATATAACTTACGTCACGGGAAGTTTAAATGATAAGCAAAGCTCTCTGCTTGCAAGTTTAAATGTAAGTTTTAACCAGTACAGATTCTGTTTATTATATTATATGTGTTATTTTTCCTCCACACAGTGAAAGTTTTGGGGTGACCCTAACTTTACCAGCACCTAGTAGTAGTTTCCATACTTGTGAAGAAATAGACAGTCCTTATTTTGAACCACGTGGGTTTTCTCAAGTAACACTGATCTGACGGTGCAAGTTAGACAGAAATACTAATATCCCTATAACGGGTTTTCAAAGACTGTAATGATAAATACTGGACCTTGGAGCCAGCACTTAATTTCTTCTAGAAACTCTATATAATTTGCTGCCTGGTGGCGTGAATATTAACAATCATTTCCCGACTAGATTATATCTTGTGGACAAATCTGTGGTGTGACTAAAGTGAATCCTATACTGAGGGAAGGCACCGACCTGACATTCATCATTTTTTTTAGAAACCTACGCTATTGACACTGTGCTCTGTTAACTCCCGCGCCTGGAATAATGGTTAGGTGACTTAATCAGACATTTGAACAAATTTGCATACCCAAGTAGTCGTTCCCGGAGACTCCAAGTTAAACAGGTCTTTTGGAACTGGGGACTTCTTGGCAGTAGACTGCATTTTTTTTGAGTCTGTGTGAAAATCTAAGATCAATGTGTTCCAAGAGGCAGCGAGCAAAGTCGTGAGTACCTGAATGAGAAGCCATGGCGGAATGAATGAGTGTACGCTGGTCTGAGTGATATTTTCACTATTATATCTTTGACACCCTATTGCTGTCCTAATAATTTTTTTCTCAATCTGCATAATTTGTTGCTAAGGCTAGAGTTCTTGTGTTTTTGTCTTAGGTTAAATCAGATTTTTTTCAAACTCTGTGCATATAATTACGAGATAAAACAAAGAAAAACTCTTAGACTCAAACCCTATGTATCTGTGACTCTGGCGCCATCATCTGTTCTCTTAACGGGGCCGGGCTAAACCTAGAGTTAACACTATAACGGGGCTATCATCCTTGCAACATTTCCTTGATTTTTTATGACTATGTGTATATGTATTTCCTTGATGTACTTTCTTTGATGTTGTGAGCCGATTTTTCCTGATAATAAAATCGCTCTTGAACTTAATAATCGTGTTTGGTCAGCTCGTTCTAGATAATATATATATCATTGTTATAGTTTTCCCACGTCTGTGTGTTTACCTGTCGTCACGTGTATGTGCGTGCCTGTGAGTGATAGAAATATACGTAATATGTATATTGGTGTAGTCTGTCTGACGCTGTAACAACTGTTGTAGAAGATAGGTGAGAGAGAGAGAAGAATTCTTTTCGCTTTTCAGAGACAGCCACTATATCAAATCTATCATCTCACGTGTGTGGAAATTCTATTACCTTTCACTAACTCTCACTGAGTCTATCACCTATTCAAACCTATTCAGAAGGGACCAAACCTAGTCTTAATTCTCCTATCGGAAATCTACGACAACATTGTTTGTTCCTGTATCTACTTCTGGTAAAACGCCGATACCATTTTATAGAAGCGACTTCGAGAATTATTATGTAATATCGATTCTGTCATCATGATATTAAACAACAACAAAAAGTCTGTCTTCTGTTAAATGTTACAGGCCTTTTGTGTTTAGAAGGGGACAAAACCCGCGTACACTATTTCAACGCGATCACTGGTTCGGCAACTTCACACTGACTTTCGTTTATTTAGCCGGTAACTTCACACTGACTTTCGTTTATTTAGCTTCAGTTCCTTATGGAGCATGTACCTTCAAGAAACTCATGCTGAGTCTTCCTGTCCCATTCATGGTCTTTTCAAGTTTTCTTATCCAGCGTTTCTTCTTCTTCTTCTTCGTTCACTTTCAGGCGTCAACGTGCATATGTTCAAAGACAGCAGTAGTCAGACTGAAGTTGTTGGCATCTCCGAGGTTTTTTTTTTCAGGAACGGTTCTGGTGACGGCCAAAAGGGCTTTCTCTGTTCCTCATATGTTGGTCACCTTTGAAGTAGATGTTCAGCAGTCATTGTTATCGGTGTCACAGTTATAGTCGTTGATGATCCAGCGTTTGAGTGAGTATTCCGGGTGTCCAATCTAAAGCTTTTCTTAGTAGGAAAATAGTGCGTGAGCAAATCATACAGGGTTTACCTTCCTCTACATTAACGTCATGCGTCTTCTTAATAGAGGACCTTCTTCCGTCTTGTTTGACCTACTGAAGTACCGGTATCTAAACTAATTGCTTTGGATGAGTACTTCCTGTTGTTGTTGTTACGTTCGGCTTCAAGTTTTTTCAGGATGTGGCAGCCAGCTCATGCCCAAATTTCCTTAGTCTCCACCAACGTCATGCCTAGTAGGGTACATTTCTACTAATCTTCACTCCGCGTTTGGACCCCAGTAACGCACGAGTCCGTCACAGACATCATCATCATTTTTCCTTCGCTCTCCTTCTGGAGCATGGAGCTACCACTACAGCTGGTCCTTTGTAGGAAACCTGCACCAAACATCCACGTTACTGCAGTGGTGGTTTATTAGGCAATTTGTTTGACATGATGAGGTTGCCAGTCTCCATGCACAACCTCATGTTAGACACCTTCTACGACATGCCTGATGGTGCAATAGTCACTTTGTTTCTTTGACTCTTCAGAGACCTCTGGGTTATAGATAGGGCGCGTCATTGACCTGCTCAACTCTAAATCTGATTGTCTAACAAAAACATTTAAAACTGTAATCTTCAATAAGTATAACTCCACCAAAGTATAACTCCAGACAAAACATCATACAAATACGCAACAGAACTTCCCAATCAGAGAAAAAGAAAACACAGGATGTCACGTGACGGGAACCATAAAGGAATTTAAATTTCCGGCTGTGGTAGACGTTTACCTTAACATGAACCAGACACTTATCGCGGTTATCGCTCATTAGAAAGCATCCACTTAAAGTTGTCTTCGGGGGTGTTCGTACCCACACCGTTGTAAACGTTGTTTAAATATACGCATCAACGAAAACTGAATTTCTATAAATACACAAAAAACCGGTTATAGTGCATGCTTCTGGAAGTAACGTTACCTGGCTTAAAGCCTGGTGGCGTCACGCTCCAGTCAAGCCATCTGTAAATGAGTACTTGACTGTCCTTCAGTTAGGGAAGACAAAGATAATTAGGAAAGGAACCGATCAGCCCACCTCATAAAGCTGAGACCTTAGTAGCTACGGCAGTTATCTGCAAACAGGGCCACCTTCACCTTTTATTTTAAGGGGTTTCTGATAAACGATGAATAAGCTTAATGCTCACTCAGGCATGTCGTACAAGTCGATAATTAGGAGGTTGTGCACGGAGATGGCAACCTCATCAACTGATAAAAAATTAATGCACACGCCACCGTTGCAAGAGCACAAGGATGCCTTGTTTGCAGACTTCTTGCTAGGAGTTAAGCTTAGTTGTGGTATTATGCTACATTACATACGGACTGAAAAAGGAAATGAGTAAATAAAAGAGACTTTTAAATAAAACAAATTTAGAATGTACTGTCCCTTTTTTTTTCCGTGACATTTTTACTCGAGCGCAGTCTGTTCATTGAACAATTGGCTATCTGAAGAGTAGCAGGTGAGAGACATTTTCAGGCCAGAAATCGAGTATTCCTCAGCAAATGAGAAATTGGCAAGTAGACAAAGATGGCTGTATACCGCTCCATCTATGTACCAGTCTTGATATATGGATGCAAGTCATGGGTAAGGACTACAACCCACAAAAGCCAGCTCACAACTTCAGAAATACGGTATATGAGGAAGGTGGTTGAAGTAGCAAGAAAAGACATGGTCCGCAACCAGGCGATATGTCATGGCCTCAAAACGCAGCCCCTGCAGACCCAAGTGGAACAGTCCCAACTAAGATAGTTTGGCCATGTCTGCAGAATTGGAGAAAACTGGCTACCACGACAACTATGGGAAATCAAGAGCCAGGGATTAAGACGTCCAGGAGGATCCAGAGTTCGCTTGGAGGACAACATCTGGCAATCTCTGACAGACCGAAGACTAGATTGGGACCAGGCGAGGAGGAAGACAGCCGATAGGATAGTATGGCACTCTCTCTCTCTTTCTCTCTCTCTCTCTCACTTTCTAGTCGGGTATCTTTATAGAAATCCCAGTGCAGGAACCATCTGTTACGAATATTTCACCACTATGATGGACAAAGTATTTACCACTGCCAAAGAAATTATTCTTCTAGGCGACTTCAACATTGACATGCACAACACAAACCAAACGTGGGGAAACATCATACTATCTTACAATTTAAAACAAATAGTCAACCAGCCTACCAGGGTAACAACATCATCCACAACAATCGACCACATCTACATCATCTGTGCAGAAAACATTATAGAATGCTCTGTTCCTATTGTCGCAATGAGTGACCACTATCCAATATGTTGCACGTGGTCAAAGAATAAATATAAAGCTCCCAGAAATACACATATAAGTATTAAATTTAGAAGTTTCAAAAACTTCAACCATGAACTATTTTTACAGGATTTGCGAGCTGCACCTCTAGCCAGACTTTTACCAGGTTTTCTGATCCCGATGACGCCATAGCTCATTGGACACGTATCTTTCATTGTGTGTTTGATAACCACGCACCAACTAAAGAAGTTCGTGTGAAACGACAGATCAAATCTCCTTGGATCACACAAGCAGTGCTAGAAGCCACGAGGCAGCGAGATCGAGCTCTCAAAAATAAGGACTTTAACACATACAGGCGAACCTCAACATCTTAGGGTAGAAATGTAATGACTAGGTAAGTAAGTAATATTATACGTAGTCTGTAAATGTTTTATTGATATCTGTAACATCTAATTTTCATTTCTGCATCAGATGTTATTTGTTACTGTGACTTACACCTATTAAATCACTACGTAAGAAATAAGTGCAATACTTGTCACAATTTAGTACACATCATATGACATCCTCAAAAAATGTTCACAATTTATAATATATGTGAGGCTCATGGACAAGCATCAGATGAACTTCATTTGCATCAGCTCACACACAATCTCCGTCTTAGCCTGTTCAAACTCATTGTTGGTTAAAATTAGAGTTAAGGTAAAAGGTAAAGGCTCCCTTTACACGCCCATTGTGGCATATCTCCAATAAGGTGTGATGTGGTCAGCATCACGCCGGCCGCCTTAACCTTCCCAGGTTTGCTCTGGTACCCAATTCATGAGGCTGGGTCGACCCCGGAGCCGTTTGCGGTCTAAAAAATCCCACCTCAACTGGGGATCGAACCATGGACCACCGAGCTAGGAAGGCAGTGCAAAAAATAAAGTATTTAGTGAATTTTATTTTTCATTTTGTTGTTTATTCAAATATATATTGTTACTTGGTTTGGTTTGGTTCTAAGGATAAACTTCATTACACACGGACAACCTATAAGTGCGCCGATCTCCTCCCTTAGAACACACAAGGAGGACCTCAGCACAGTGCACGAACTCCGTAGCACCAGCGAGAATCCCAATGTGTGTATATAAGAATCACACATTCTATAAATATTTTGCGGTGGGTAGGCTTCTAATTTTTAAATTTAGCCAGGGCAGCGGCCTTATTGCCTACTCTTTACGATTTCCAATTGCCGTGGGATTTTTAACGTGCGTAACTTGCACAAGGGATACCTCCTATATTTTTCGCCCTTATCCGAGAAGGCTAGGCATCAGATCTCACTACCCAGGAAACCAGGGGGGGATTATGACATCATTAGGACCACTGGTTCTGCACACACAAAAATTCCATAAATGATGTCCCTTCTCCTGGCAATCAAATCCAGTACCTGTAGAATTAAAGGCGGTCGCCATACCTCTAAGGTATTCTGACTCCATTTGTTCTTTACAAATGATTGCCGTTGACGATGAGAGTTTACATTAGAATGCAGCGTTTGCTTAATATCAAAATACAAAACCAAGACGGGCTTTCTGTGAAATATCAAGAATTAAAAGAAATTACGTTCAACACAAAAATAATAATCTTCAACTCAAATCTCAAGACAGTCACATTGTGTAGCTCATTCAAACATGGAGAACAACGAAAGACGACAATCACGAAGTTGCTGAATACAATAAATGCATACTTACGCAGAAAAGATGGCGTGACAGGGATGAAACGAGATGACTAATGTCAGACTGATTAAGACAGCCAGGAAAATAGAACATGATAAATGGAAAATACCAGTAGAACAAGATAAATACAAAATACCAGTAGAACAAGATAAATAAAAAATACCAGTAGAACAAGATAAATAAAAAATACCAGTAGAACAAGATCAATATAAAATACCAGTAAAAGCAGATACATAGAAAATACCAGTAGAACAAGATAAATAGAAAATACCAGTAGAACAAGATAAATAGAAAATACCAGTAGAACAAGATAAATAGAAAATACCAGTAGAACAAGATAAATAGAAAATACCAGTAGAACAAGATAAATAGCTAATACCAGTAGAACAAGATAAATAGAAAATACCAGCAGAACAAGATAAATATAAAATACCAGCAGAACAAGACAAATGGAAATGACGCTGGCGCGAGACAGGTCAGATATTGATGACGTCAGCTGATAGCATCATAGGGTAGTCCTTTTTCTAGAATCTACATAGTAAGAGAGAAAACTGGAGACTTAAAAAAACGTGTAGGGGAGAGAACTGGAAACGACATTAAAAGGTTACAGGTACTGCCAAAGCAGAACTTGTCTCACGGGGTCAAGTAGTGTTAGAAACTTGGTCCAGCTTGACGTGGTGGGGTGACCAGTTCCCTCCCTCGCTGCCTTTTCCTTCCTTAACTCAAGAACTGAGTCAGGTATCCATTTACAGCTAGGTAGACAGGAGTATGCTACAACCAGGTTTCGATACCAGCACCTGGTAACTGTGTCGCGAAAGGACAGCGCTCTAACCGCTTGGCCAAACGGACGCATGAAAACAACATGAAAACGACTAGAAAACGACATGAAAACGACATGAAACGACACGAAAAAGACATGAAACGACATGAAAACGACATGAAAAAAATAGGAAAACAACATGAAAAAGACCTGAAAAAGACATGAAACGACATAAAACGACATGAAAAAAAGACATGAAAAAGACATAACAAAGACATGAAAAAGACATAACAAAGACATGAAAAAGACATGAAAAAGACATGAAACGACATGAAAAACATGAAAACGACATGAAACGACATGAAACTACATTGAATGACATGAAAAAGACATGAGCATAACTTTCATGGATGGCACAGGACAAGAAGAGTTGGCGTCTATTTGTTGAAGGCCTATGCCCCACGGGGAACTATAGGGTTATGAACTGATATGACTGATTTACTATCATCTTGTGTAATATGTTTTAAAATGTTACGTTATCAGCCATACTCACTGACAACTTCAGTGAAGACGCAGCGTTACTCAAACTAACATTGATTTCTATATCTTTTATATCTTACTAGTTTAAAAGCCCGCCATAAGACGGGAATTCAATTCAAAAGAACCAATACCTAACGGCAATTTTACGAGTATTCAAAAGTATTACAAAAACAACTGTGCATCACCACAGTACACGAACTACGTAGCAGCAGCAGGATACCAATGTGTGTATACGGGATCATACATTCTATACATATTTTTGTGTGCACACCGTCATTTGCGCATTCTTCTTTGGTAACTGTTACTATTTTCGGGAGATTACATTTAAGGGAAACAATACACTTAATGTCTAACTTTCAAACAAAGTTGCATACTTAGCGTAGCACACTGACAGAAAAAGCTGGGATTTTATATATATAGGATTATGTCCTTAATTCTCAGCTATTGCCTTGTCAAACATAGATTCTCTCGTGTGTGTGTATGTGGTGTGTGTGGTGTGTGGTGTGGGTGGTGTGTGTGTGGTGTGTGGGTGGTGTGTGGTGTGGTGTGTGGTGCGTGTGGGTATGTGCGGGTGCGTGTGTGGGTGCGTGTGTGGATGCGTGTGTGGGTGTGGGTGGGTGTGTGTGTGGGTGCGTGCGCGTGTGCGTGCGTGTGTGTGTGTGTGTGTGTGTGTGTGTGTGTGTGTGTGTGTGTGTGTGTGTGTGTGTGTGTGTGTGGGTGGGTTTTTTATTTCAGTTTGTCAATAATCAAAGTTTAGCAGTTAATAGTTCAATGAGATGGTTGATGATGTTTCACAACTGCAAGCTGGTCCGGCTCTACATTAAGACTGTTCCTGTATTTAAATTTACATGGACGAGAGATGAATTTTTAGGCATGTTGTTGCAAAAGAGAGAGCGTATTTTACTTCCCTTCTAGTCATATAACGATATAAAGGCTGCGCATATCACTAAAATTCTACCAAAGCCACAGAGCCATTATTTAAAAAAAAAAAAAAAATCACGTAGAATTGAAGCACAGTTAGTGCAGTATAATTTTAACAGGTCTTCTTCTTCTTCCTCGTTCGCCCTGAAAAGGACGGTGGTTGCGTTGTGTCTGTTTGCGCCTAAGCTGTGATATCTGCACCTTTCGGTCGACACATCCGACTTCTGCACGGCATTTTTTAGGGACCAGGTTTGCCTTCCCATTTCGATCCACACTCGCTCAGCCAGACTGCACTGCTGTAGACTGTTTCCAGGACCACCACGTGGAGGTGGAGTGCGGTCTTGACCAGCTCTGGTTCGCTGGTCCTGACGCAGGCAGTACAGCTATGGGTCGCTGACTGCATTCACTATTGCTGCGTCTTGAGGTCCCTATACAGGTCTAAAATTATCAACATATTCCATAAAATATTCACAACCGATATTCGCTTTCGATACGAAGACGTTCGAGATAGTCGATTTCTGGAGTACATTGCGGACCCCACTTGTTCCTTGTCGAGGTTCCCAGGTTGGTTACCACTGCATTTTACTAATCGGTGAATAGTGAACTCCACTAAAAATGAAATAACATCGCATCCTTTGTTAAGTGAATCACTCTAAAAACGATTAAAGAAATGGAAGGTGGATCAATTCGGAACATTAACCCATAATTCCAGCCAATTATTGTATGTCGTGACACTGCTGTTGTCACTGCAAATATTCTATAACGATAATCGAACTTAGTTTTTTTTTTCTTTTTTTTTTTTCTATAACCAGCGGCACTCGAGCTTTCCAGCTCTTTCGGCCCAATGACATGTCATTGCGAGGCTGGGGGGTCAGTGGACTTTCCTTCTAACCCGGTCAGGAGCTTCGCTCCTTCCCATCCACACGGGATTTATGTGCAGGAGCCGTTCAGGTTTAATTAGTAACATTTCCGGTCGTAAACATTTCTTCAAACGCCGACGGCCGGGTTTGAACCATGAACACCTGGTCGCCAGAACAACGTTGTAGCCATTACACCAGCGCGGCTCCCAATCGAACTTAGTAAGACTTATTGATTTTGAATAATTTGTCTAGCTCCCACTCTGTGTGTGCGTGTGTATAAGTATCAATGAGTCTGTGCGATTGTGCGCAAGCATGCGTGTGTGTCTTCTTCGTAGACTTTCAGATGTCGACTTGATAAGTTTAAAAAAAGCGGTAGTCAACCTGAGGTTGTTGGTACCTTCATAGAGTTTGCCCAGGAGTGGCACTGGTGACGACCATGTGTGCTTTCTCTGTTATTCATTTGTTGGGCATTTTTGCAGCAAATGTTCAGCAGTCATTTTATCAGTGCCATAGTTACACTCATGGGTAGTTCCTAGCTTCAGCGTGTTGAATAGATGGTATCTCAATATGATGTGGCCTGTGCGGAGTCTGAAGATTGCAACTTGTTCACTTCTGTTAAACTGGTAACATCCATCGTTCTTCAGGTGACTTGGATGCTCTGCTTCCCACTTGTTTCTTTATCTGCTTCTGATAAAACTTTGTATACGTTTTTCTTGTGTCAGGCTGAGGGTATATGTGTGTAAAAGATATCAGTTTGACAATTTACTGAGATTTTTTTCCCCCTTCTTGTTGAGCTCCTGTTTAGCTCTATATTATAAGCAGAGCTTTATAAGAAGCTAGTAAAATGAGATTGTGCAGGGGGGAGGAAATCCCATCATATAAAACGAATTGCTACAAAGCCATGTGCTACAAGATTGCTACAGAACCATTTGCTACAAGATTACGCCAACGCTTAGATGCTACAAGATTACGTCAACGCTTAGATGCTACAAGACTACGTCAACGCTTAGATGCTACAAGATTACGCCAACGCTTAGATGCTACAAGATTACGCCAACGCTTAGATGCTACAAGATTACGCCAACGCTTAGATGCTACATGATTACGTCAACGCTTAGATGCTACAAGATTACGTCAACGCTTAGATGCTACAATATTACGCCAACGCTTAGATGCTACAAGATTACGTCAACGCTTAGATGCTACAAGATTACGTCAACGCTTAGATGCTACAAGATTACGCCAACGCTTAGATGCTACAAGATTACGCCAACGCTTAGATGCTACAAGATTACGTCAACGCTTAGATGCTACAAGATTACGTCAACGCTTAGATGCTACAAGATTACGCCAACGGTTAAATGCTACAAGATTACGTCAACGCTTAGATGCTACAAGATTACGCCAACGCTTAGATGCTACAAGATTACGTCAACGCTTAGATGCTACAAGATTACGTCAACGCTTAGATGCTACAAGATTACGCCAACGGTTAAATGCTACAAGATTACGTCAACGCTTAGATGCTACAAGATTACGCCAACGCTTAGATGCTACAAGATTACGCCAACGCTTAGATACAGACTTCCTTCAAGGGAACCAGCAGTGATGGTCCCATCTCCATCTTCTTCATTTGTCTTCCAGTACCACGCCGACTGGTCTAGGCGATCATGCCTATTTACAACCTCCTGCCTCCAATGCTGTTTATCAATTTTTTTAAAACTTTTTTTCCATGTCACGATGTCAAACTGTCCAGTATCACGATGTCAAACTGTCCAGTAATCTCTCTCTCTTTCTCTCTCTCTCTCTCTCTCTCTCTCTCTAAGAGAGATGACACAAGCTGTTCTTGTGTCGCTATATATTCAAGCTGTCCTTTTCTTATAATCATCATCAGGTGCCATCTTCGCAATAAAGGTCGGCTGCAATGAATCTCCAACGAACTCTTGTTTGATGGTGGTGTATTCTAATAGACTATTTCCTGTCTATCTATTGATGTTATCTTCCCATAGATAGTACTGTGATCCTCTTGCACGTTTGCCTTCAACTTTGCCTTCCATTATGGTCTTGAGTAAGGTTTAATGTCTTTCTAAATGGCTAACATATTTTTGCTGCCTAACGTTGATTTAACTTCAATTTTCATTCATTTTCTTATAACAAGTTCAAAGAAAATGGATTGCCTCCTACTATGAGTAATAAGCATCTTATGCGCACATCATAATTACTCTGATTAGCTTTTCATGGGCCAGATCCAAACCTCAGAAATAAGGTATCTCAGGAATATGATTGTAGTAACAATAAAAGACATGGTCCGCAACCAGACGATACGTCAAGGCCTAAAAACCCAACCCCTGCAGACCCAAGTAGAACAGTCAGAACTAAGATGGTTTGGCCAAGTCTGCAGAATGGGAGAAGATCGGCTACCACTCATGGGAAACTAACAGCCAGGGATCCAGATCTCCAGGACGACCAACAGTCCGCTGGGAGGACAACATTAGACAGTCTCTGAAGGACCGAAAGAGGAGTAGGAATGTTGATAAAGAAGGAGTTAGAAAAATACGTATTTGGATACTAGACACACAATGATAGAATGATGTTACTAAAGATGAAAGCAAAGCCATTCGATATATCAATCTTACAAACTTATGCACCAACTAAAGATCATAGCGAGGAAGAAATAGAGTAATATTATGAAGAGCTACAACACACAGTTAAACCAGTAAAATCTACAGATGTGTTGATAGTAAAAACCAGCTGGTCATGTGTAACACCTTCTTTGAACACCACCCAAGGAAATTATACACATGGAAAAGCCCAGGAGATGTAACAAGAAATCAAATTGGCTTTATCATGATAAAACATAGATTTAAGAACAGTGTCACAAGTGCAAAGACACATCCTGGCACCGAAATAAATTCAGATCCCAATCCGGTCGTCATCAAAGTAAATATAAAGCTGAAAAGAACAGGAAATAGAAGACAGGAGAAACCCCAGATAGAAATATCAGCACTGAAACAACCAGATATAAAACAAAAATATCTAATCGACATCAAAATAATATCAACAGTTACTGACAGAAAGCATGAAGCAGTATAAAAGAGAAAACCCAGAAGAAAAAGTAACCACAAAATGGGAAGGCTTAAAAACAAGCACACAATCAGCAAATACAAATTTACCTAAAAAGGAGCCTAAGAAAAATCAAATTTGGATGACAGCTGACATCTTGAGTAAAATGACAGAAAGAAAGAAAGCAGAAAACACTCCAGAATATAAAACAATAGACAATGACATACGTACTATGTGTAGACAAGCAAAAGAACGGTCGATAGAAACAAAATGCAAGGAAATAGAAGACTTGGAAGCAAAGCACATGACAAGAGATATGCATGAAGAAATAAAGAAATTATCAAATAGGTCGCGGTTTGCACAAGGAGGAAGCTGTATCAAGAACAAAAGTGGTGTAATCTTATGAGAAAGACATATAAAAAAGATGGGCAGAATACGTAAAAGAACTATTCGAGGACAACAGAGGTAAAAACCCATCACCAGATTCTAATGAAGGCCCAAACATTCTCAGATCAGAAGCAGAGAATGCAATACACATGATACAAAAAGGAAAATCAGCAGGCACGGACAAAATAAAAATTGAAATGATAGAAGCCCTGGAGAGCTTTGGTATAGATACAATCACAGATCTATGCAACGATATATACAATACAGGATAATATATACAATACAGGATATATACCACACGACATGAAGACATCAGTTTTTATAACATTGCCCAACAAACCAAATGCAACAGAATGTTCAGACTTCAGAACAATCAGCCTGAAGTCATGCAATTAAGATACTGCTCAAAATCATACAGGAAAGAATAAAAAGTAAAGTAGACAGCGAAATCCAAAAAGAACAGTTTGGTTTTAGACGGAACAGCGGAACACGAGAGGCAATATTTTGCCTAAGAATATTAGCAGAAAAAATATACAGAGGTCCAAAAAAGTATGTACATGTGCTTCATTGACTATAAGAAGGCTTTTGACAGAGTCCATCATGAGAAAATAATTGAATGCCTCGAAGACATAGGTATTGATGGAAAAGATATAAGAATACTCAGTAACCTTTATTGGGAGCAAACTGCCACAGTAAGATCTGGAAGGAATTATTCACCATACATAAGGCATAAAAAGAGGTGTCAGACAAGGTTGTGTGCAGTCCCCCTGCCTATTTAATCTATACACTGAAAAAAATTTCAAACAGATACAGGAAATACCAGGACTGAACATCAGTGGAAGGTCAATAAACAACCTTAGATATGCAGATGATACCGTGTTGTTAGCTGAGAGCGAACAGGAGTTACAAGAACTAGTGAAGCAAGTGAACAGTATAAGTCATGAATATGTATTCGACATTAATATTGACATCTAAACAGTAATCTCACAAATTAAAACTGAGAATCATAAAGTGTTGTATATTCTGCATTTCTGTATGGTGTAGAAACATGGACGATGAATAAACATTTAGAAGAAAGAATTGAGGCTCTTGAAATGTGGATATATAGAAGAATGGGGCGTATCTCATGGAAAGAGATGAAAACAAATAAGGAGGTCCTAGAAAATCTAGGTATGAAAAGAGAACTAATGAGAGAGGTCAAACTTCGGCAGCTAAAATACTTTGGCCACATAAAAAGGCATAACACCTTGCAGAAGACCATAACAGAAGGGATAGTTGAAGGCAAACGTGCAAGGGGAAGACATCGCTATAAGTGGGAAGATAACATCAAGAGATGGACAGGAAAGTCTATCAGAGTGCACCACCAAGACAAGAGACAGAAGACGTTGGAGATCCATTACAGCCAACCTTCGTTGTGGAGATGGCAGCTGATGATGATGATGAAGGACCGAGGACTAGAATGGAACCAGGCCAGGAGGAAGACAGCCGATAGGATAGTCTGGCGCTCTCTCTTCCAAACCTCTACACCTCACGGTAGAAGATGAACGACTAGGTAAGTAAGCAAGCTCTTCATGGAATTTTCATTCACCTTAGGCAGCAACATGGGAAATGGTTATTATAAAGAATAATGGCAACGCAGAAAACTGCGAGATCATGAAAATTATAAGGTGGCAGATAAAAATGGATGGCAAAATTAGCAATAACGTAACACAACCAGCATATTAAACAAAGGAAACTCTAGAATACAGTATCCATTTCACGAAATATTTTCAACGCATAAAAAATATTAACCACGTACTGCTCCCATACGTAAACTGAAATCTCGATAAACAGCCTTAAAAAGTTTTGCAAAATTACCACTTCGTTGTTCAAAGTTCCTCGTAAACAGCAATAGTTAACATTCACTAACATATAATAAACCCGTTCTGTAGGTAGAACACACACAGGCAAGCATTGCGCGGACAAGAAGCGCAATCCAGCCAGTGTCTTACACTTCTGGCTCCAATTAACGATTTTAAAAGTTTACTCAAGATTCAACTTCACGATGCTCAAGTTGAACGCTTAGTGAAGGGAGATTTCTCTATCGCGGTTCTAGCTTGTTCTCAGCCATTTAGAAGTAACGCCTATACGTTTTTTTTTAAATTGACACTTGCATCGTTTTGGTGAGGTGCGCCTTGTTATAATAAAACACATGGCTATATTAGGGCGTATCTTCTTCTTCGATCCTTAACCGCCGATCGTCAAAGCAGTCAGTGGCCATCACGCCTAGTGGCGTCTTGTAGGGCAACAACAAATTGATTCCACTTTGCACGGTCGGTGGCCATCCTTCGTACAGTGCCCCAACTCTGGTTCATTCTTTGCATCTCAGCCTCCACAGTCCTCCGCCAAGTTGTTTTTTGGTCGGCCTCTCTTTCGCTTTCCTTCAGGGGTCCAAAGCATAGCTGTTCTTGTGATGGCATCGGGGTCTCTTCTGAGGACATGACCAACCCAGCTCCAGCGTCTGCCAGCTATGATGGTGTGCATGTCCTCTTGCTTGCTACGAGTAAGCAGATCTTGGTTGGTGATGGTATTCGGCCAAAAGATGCGGTGAATTTTTCTTAGGCATGTTGTGTGAAAAGAGGACAATTTTGACATTTCCTTCTCTGTGACTCTCCAGCATTCCGCACCATAGAGAAGCACAGAAAGCACGCAACTCTGGTATAATCTTAATTTTGTGCTTGTGCTGTATTGGGAGGACTTCCAGATGTTATTTAGGCTAAAGAAGGCTGCTCTTG
>JAMPIV010011620.1:57500-62210 GCA_024509875.1 Oreohelix idahoensis
GACTATTGTTCCACAATTTGGGATGGCTGCTCCATGTCCAACACTAAAAGACTCTATTCATTACAAAAACGTGCAGTGCGCCTAGTTTCAGACAAAAACCTCACACAGTGTGTAGACCCATATACATATCTTAACATATTACCACTAAGAAAGCGCTTTCTCTTCAACAAAGCCAAATTTCTTCACAAAATCTTATCACAGAATGCTCTAAAGTATTTGTGGCCTATTTTAAAATACAGCGGAAGACGCAGCCAACGCTTAAATAAATTACACATGCCCAAGACTAGGCTAGACTTATTCAAGAAAAGTTTAGCTTTTTCTGCTGCTCATCTGTGGAATAATCTTTCACACCAATTAAAAAACACGCTTAGTCCATATTCATTCAATCACAGACTTTTCAAATACATCATGAGTGCAGATTATATGCCACCCTAATTTAGTTATGTTCTTAAATAATTACATAACATCATATGTAGGTTTTAAAGAAAAGTCAAAATTTTTGTCCAACGGGCTGATCACCCGTTTTACTTCGATTATTAATTATGATAGGCTGAGGTACAATGGCAAAGAAAAATGCTGTGTAAGACGCCTATTATGGACCACTGTGCTTTGACTGCTGTCGGTGGCTAAGGACGGAAGAAGAAGAAGATGATAAGGTACTGTAAATCTGTGTAACTATTATTGTACTGTTACAATGTTGGGATTTTATTTTATTTTATCGTATGTTATTTTCTTATTTTAAGTAATATTTAAGATACATGTGAGAATTAATGGATTCAGTATGGAAGACGAGAGAAAGGAAGGGCAGAATGTTAGACGGGCCTGCGTGCCCAATTCTAAACCCGTTGAAAATAAAGTTCGTTCGTTCGTTCTCTCACTCTCTCTTTCGCTCTCTTAATGTTATTTACCGCACTCGACTGTCGGGAAGATAAGCCCAAACAGAAAACCATGTGACTGAAGATTACGGTAAATTAAATTTATATTGATCCCGTCCATGAACACCAGTTTGAGAACATCTGAATGCGTTCTAATTTCCTTAAGGAATTTCACAACGGTTGTGGGACAGACATGTTCGCACGCTTGCTTCAAGGTTGTATTATTTGTAAAAATCTATTGTAACTGAGTAACCTTAAATATTCTAATGATACACTTTTGTTAGGTGAAAGTAAACATTAACTGCAAGAACTAGTGAAGCAAGTAAACAGCATAAGTCATTCACATGGATTGTACTTTAGCACTGAGAAAACGAAATCTATGGTAATTAACACTGAGAAAACGAAATCTATGGTAATTAACCAAGCATATGATACGCCAACGTTAAAGATAAGAATAAATGGGGAAAATCCTGGAACACGTGAAGAGTTTCTCATATCTTGGTAAAATAATAACAAAAGATGTCAGATGCGAAACAGAAATCAAGAAGAGAATAAGAATGGTCAATGCTACATTTAAGAACGACAAATACTAATATTTAAACCAGAGTTCGGCAACCCAGGAGCATTTGGGATCAACTTTAGTAACACCGAGCTTTCTAAAGATCTACCATATATATATATATATACTTTATATATATATATATATATATTTATATATATATATATATATATATATATATATATATATATATATCTGTGTGTGTGTGTGTGTGTGTGTGTGTGTTTGTGCGCGCGCGTAAGATCGCTTTCCTATCTCATGCGGTTTACCAAAATATTTTAGTAGCCAGCTGGGAATTTGTCACTGAGGATGCGGAAAAAGTACTTTAGATCCCGGGGACACCGCGATTTTAAATGCCGACGGGAGAGGTCTAGTCCAAAATTCCTTAGTTTAAAAAATCTTTTTTTTTCTCCCGAAGTCGCTTAAAGATCTACCAGACCATACACTGGTATCTACCGGTAGATCGGGATCGACTGACTGCCGACCTATAATATACACAAATAACATGCAAATTCAAACTGTGAGTCATCAATCGCCATACATATATATATATATAGATACGTATTCTTTATTAATAAATGGTATAGAAACATGGACAGATGAACAAGAAATTAGAAGAAAGAAATGAAGTCTTTAGACTGGATATAAAGAAGAATGTAGATGTGCATCACGTCCTTTTATTCATTCATTCATCGTCATCGTTATCATTGTCTACGCCGCCGCCACCATCATCACCAGCACCATCTTCATCATCATCATCACCAGTTCTCTTTCCGCTGTCTATGGAGAATGAAACCATTATCACTGCAGGTCCCGTTGTAGGAAACCTGCCACACTGCACACAGCAATCATGTGCTCTTCCAGCAGTTGCGATATGCCTGAATCTGCAGTAGGTATATTCTTCCTTCATCTGTTCAGAAATTCCTGGGAACTGCACTAGGCATTTCCGATCTCTACTCCTATGGCACCAGCCCCATAACAGTCGAACATCTGCTCCAGTCCTGCCCAACTTACAGCAGTGAACGGAGTGGCATATGGTAACAACGCACTTCTCTCAAAGAAAAACTGTGACGAGATATCAGGAACCTTGAGCTGACGACTGCCTTTATTAGGGTCATTAACGTAGAAGTCCGAGAGCGAACGAAGAAGAATAACAAGAAGATACCCAATCCATTTTTAAAAAAAATGAGAAATATATTGTTAGCTTTTAACTAGTATACACTGGTTTTTGTCTGCATAATTATTTTAGCTTCGAACCTTCCATACATGTGTGTTCACCGTAGCCTCGCTGAGAGGTAGTGATGCCTTAACTCGGTAATCGGTAGATCACAGTCTGCCAGTAGATCACAGGGATTATGTTGGTAGATCTTTAAGTGACGGGGGGTGGGGGCTGGGGTGGGGGGAAGGGGGGGGGGGGGTGAAGAACGAAGTTTTTTAAGCAAGGAAAATTTTGGACTAGCCCTCTCCCGAAATAATTTTTTTTTCAACTTCCAGTGTCCCCAATGATTAAAGGTGCAAGGCAGCCACCTTTTATATCTATGACGCTAATGCTGAGAGACATTGTAAAAGTGTTTGACAACGGAAACTGATTTTACTCCTAACTTTACAGGCATAATTGTATCTATACAGATCTGTAGAGCAGTGGTTCTCAAACTTTTTACTGCTCATGGACCCCCTTCTGATCCTCATTTAACTCTGTGTGGCTCCCCCCTCCCCAAGTCACTGTTAGCTGCAAAAAGGGTATTTTACCATCTTACTGTGGCCCCCTAGAAATATGGCATGGCTCCCTCCATGGGGGGGGGGGGGGGGGAAGGCACGTTGAGAACCACTATTTTAGTAATTCTGAAATATATCCCCAAAGCTTTTGGGTTCGTTAAATGTACGAGACAAACAACCACTGGAATATTTTTTATTTTTTTAAAATAAAGTTTTGCCTCGTTTTGGCGAGGCGCGTTCCGTTCAACCTTGTCGGTTATATTAGGGCGCATGTCCAAACATAAAAGACCCTTAGGCCTGGGATCTAGGAATGAGTAACCACTGGAATACAAAGTACTTAGCCAATAGCAAAATGTCGTTGCTACTGTTGTTTTTCTGTAAAAGTTTGTAACTCCTAACTTCATTAAGTTTCTGGCGAAAGGCTGTGAATAGTAAAGATAATGAACGTTATTTGGCCCAGCCAATCAGAGTTTGTGGAAGACTCGTTCTGCATATAATACAGCCCGGCCAATATGTCACGTGGTGGGAGTGATTTTTTTGTTTATTTCTAAGAATGTCAGTCTTGCGATGTTTTGATTCTTCTTCTTCTTCTTCCTCGTTCGCCTTCAGACTTCCACATTTATGACTCTAATAAAGGCAGCAGTCAACTCAAGGTTCCCGACATCTCCAAACAGTTTTTCGTTGACAGAAGTGGGTTGTTGCCATATGCTACCCCGTTCATTACTGTAGGTTGGGCAGTACTGCAGCAGGTGTTCGACTGTCATCGGGCTGGTACCGCAGGTGCAGAGATCTGTTGCACCAATTTTGTATTTGTGGTACAGATGGTATCTCAATCTGTTGTGCCCAGTGCGCAGTCGAAAAATGATGACCTGTTCTTTTCTGGATAGTTGATGATATGCGTCATTTTTCAAATGTCCCGGGTGCTCTCTTTCCCATTTGGACTTGAATGTAGCCTTTATAGTGGTCTTTGCCGTTGCGTAAGTTGTCTCTATATCATTTTGCTGTAAGGCACCTCCTTCTTTAGCAAGTCTATCTGCCTCTTCATTTCCTGGTATGTTGCAATGGGCTGGTATCCACTGGATAGTGCACTTCTTGAAGCATTCGGCCAGTCTTTCAAGGGCGATTATCAGATCTTTCAATCCTTTAGTTTGGTGGCTCTTCAGCGCTGATATTATTGAGAGGGCATCTGAAAAGATTACTATCTGTTTTTCTGCCTGTGCTTTGCATTCAATAAGAGTTTCAGCTGCCTGTTTCAGGGCTTCTGCTTCAGCACAGAAGTTGTTGCAGTAATTTCCAGTCGGCAATTGCCAGTTAGAGTGAATTCTATTTTTTAATTTTATGAGGATGCCGGCACCCCCATTTTCAACTGTAAAAAGTTGTTAAAAGGGGTAATTTGAATTAACGCAAAATATTTTAATGGGTGTTTTTTTATATGGGGGGGGGGGGGGGTGTTATATGTTATTTTTTGTTTAATAAAAAATGGGGATTAGGGAAATAAAAATTAATATAATAAAAAGATATTATATTGGGGGTGTTGTAGGTTTTTGTAGGAGAGTAAAA